>NW_019167926.1:478003-552324 GCF_002303985.1 Durio zibethinus | reverse complement strand
ATACGCATTTCATGACATTCTTTAGCCATCATATTCATGTATTCATACTTCGTGTGTCATTGTTTTTATGATATTCATTCAATAAGGGTAGTAATCTAGAATTTTTTGTCTAAGTCTTGGAATAAGTTGTCTGTCTTGTGGGAATCAGAGTCACGAAAATGGGAGATCAATTAGAAGCAAGGATTAGTGCTTTGGAGTTTGAATCAAGAAAAAATTATGGCTTGTAGCTGCGAGAGGATTGAAACGACAAATGGGCTCAATTGATAGAAATGGTTAAAAGTGGTTGGTTATGGTTGAGTTAGTTAGCCTCCTCAAAGGGACCGTTGGTCACTTTCCGTCAAGTCAAGGTCAATTGGCTCTCGTTTAGTTCCCAGCACTCTGCCAGAGCATGCTAAAGCATTGGGTAATTTGAACAATGACCTAGGTTTGGGCAAACTTAAAGAGGAATGGTGAACTGGCCATGCAAATGACTGAGCTCAAAAAGTTTGATTTCCAAAAATAAAACCAGCTGGCTTCAAACAACCTCCACAAACTATCCCGAGTCCAAACTCGCACCCCAAATCCTTCTATGACCATTTTCAACCTCATTTCCAAGTACCTAAGATTAGGCCCCCAATTTTCATGCAACCACTAAGAATTTCACACCTGAACCCATGTCCACCATCTCATATTTCACAATCACCTGTTCAGCATGCTATCCTGTCACTACCTTTTGAACCTGATCTTCGACCCAGAGTTTCTCAATTCACCTCGAGACCAATTATACCAGCACCTTTTCAGCAAAACAAACCAACCATAGGACAAAAAAAAAAAAACTCTGGTAACACCAAAGGAAAAGCCCCTATTGATCCAATACCCATGTCTTACATAGAGTTATACTCGTTGCTCCTAAGGAACTACCTCATTGCCCTTATCCCTTGCTGAACCTCGTAAACCACCTTTTCCTAAATGGTATAACCCTAATGCCCAATGTGAATACCATTTTGGTGTTGTGGGCCATTCTCTGGAAGATTGCACAGCTTTGAAACATAGGGTGCAAGGATTGATGAAAGCCGGATATCTGAGTTTTGATGCCAAAATGAAGCCAATTATTCACGATAACCCTTTTTTGATCCATGTCAAATTGGTAGGCAGTGCTGCAAGTAACAGTAAAGTTGGTCAGAATGATGAATAAAAAG
This sequence comes from Durio zibethinus, assembly GCF_002303985.1. The sequence goes on along the minus strand of NW_019167926.1, from coordinate 551,146 downwards.
CTTTTTAAGCAAAGAGTTATCCTCCCTAGTAATCATAGTCAACTATTTTTTAGGAAAGACAAAGGGAAGTGGGAGTATGTTAGGCACTTTTTGGCCCCAGTCCTAGAATGGTTCTTGATGTGTAAACTTGATACTTTTGGAAATGAATGAAAACTTCTTTTAACCTGGTTTTCTATGAATTGATGCATCTGTTTATTTTATTGGCGTGCCTAAAAAAGTGTAAGAAAGAATTATGGTTGCAAGTATGTTTTCACCAAACTTTTGAGATAGAAGGGATATATCTAGATGACTCATTTTGAATATAAGATGGAATTCAAGTTTCCCCTCACCAAAGTAACAAAATTTGACTTGCATATCATGCATCATTTGCTTGAATTGATTGTTTTTCATGCCAGCTAAGGATAAAGAATGATAATTGTAAATATACTTTTGTCAAACCTTCGAAGTAATTTTTTTTATATATACAATAGAATTCATGCCATGCATTTCTGACTTCTGATAATTAATAAAAGGTTCAAGGATAACTATTCTAGAAAATGAGGTCAGTTGAGTCTGTACACTTATAGCACTTGAGCCAGTACCATAATCATGGAAAATGAAGGTGCCAGTCGAATGGACAGAATAGAAAAAGCCCAAGGAGAGATTGGTGAAATAGTTACGAGAATGCAACAAAACGTGAACAGACAACTGGCAGAATTAAAACAGATGATAGTGGAATTGACAAAAGGAAAAGGAGTTGTTGAAACGCATAAGACAAGAGAGGAAACAGCTGTCGAGACACCATTGTATCCATCTGGTTTCACATATGTTCAAGATCCACATGTGTCACAAGCACCTCCAACAACTCATCAACCTTATATTGGCCATTTTGCCAAGTTACCATTGGTTCAGACAAATGTCAATCTTGGGCATACTCCTCATGACTTCATTACTGTGCCTAATGTGGATGATCATAAAGAATTGAAGAAATTGAAAAGGGTGCCAGATCCATCAAAAGATATAGTGATAAAAGATAAGTATGATCTGTTGGAAGGAAGATTGAAAGCAATTGAAAGCCATGATGTCTACGAGAATGTTGGTGCCAACGAGCTTAGTCTAATGTCTGATCTCGTTATTCCATCAAAATTCAAAGCCCCGAATTTTGAAAAGTATAACGAAACTAGATGTCCTAAAATACATTTTGCTCAATACTGTCACAAAATGGTTGGATATGCTGGTGATGAAAAGCTACTTATTCATGTCTTTCAAGAAAGTTTGACTGGGATAGCAGCTAATTGGTATCATAGTTTGAAAAGCAGTCAAATTCGTACTTGAAGAGATTTATCACGGGCATTCTTGAAGCAATACCAGTATATGTTGGAGTTGGCTCTGGATCGATTAACTCTCCAAAATATGAGAAAAAACCTAATGAGAGCTACAAAGAATATGCTATTAGATGGAAGAATATGGCATCGCAGGCACAACCACCTCTTACCAATAGGGAGTTGAATTCCCTGTTTGTGGATACCTTTCCTTTTCCATATTATGATAAGTTGATCAGCAATACTTCATCAGAGTTTGTGAATTTATTGTTTGCTGTGGGTAGAATTGAGGATAGGATAAGAAGAGGAAGAATTATAAATACTGGTGATGAAAAAAAAGGAGATATTTTTACAAAACAAGCCCAAGAAATAATTATTAAGGGGCAAAATGAGAGAAATCTCACCATGATGCAGAAAGATCCAACAGATGATTATTCACAATGGCTACCATATTGGCCCCAACCAATATTTTCGATCGATGATTTTCCTCAACCACTTCATCTGTGTGCTCAAATTCCTTCACCATGAACAAAACCAAGGATCAACTTAAGCCATTCACATAGTCGTAAGAGAAAGAGAGCCAAAGTGTATTATTCACTTTCAATACCTTACGTTGAGCTCTTTACTTTACTGATAAAGAATCATATGATCTCTGTTGTTCCTGCAAGACCCAGAAAGCCTCCGTACCCGAAGTGGTATGATCCTAATGCTAAATGTGAATTTCATGATGGAGTTAAGGGGCATTCCATAGAAGATTGTATTACCTTCAAGGATAAAGTTCAAGCTTTGATCGACGCAGATGCTACAAAGTTTAAAGAGCTAGTTGGTGGTTTTGATGATTGATAGTAGTAAAGTTGCAAGTTAGTGATGCTAAAGTTGAAACATCAAGGGGAAAACTTTTGTTTATGTAACTTTGAATATCACCTCAAGAGTATGATCTAGATAATAAATTCTTTTTGGTCAAGTCTTAAGGTTTTCATTGCATGAGTAAACATTGTGCATCATAGTGTTTTATTTCATGTAAGTTTCGATATATAATTGGTTTTTCTAAAAAAAAAAAAAAAGAAAGAGGGAAGATGTTAGATGTGAATAAAGCCCTATGTGGTTAAGTACCAAGGCTAGAGAAATTTTTTTGAAAAAAAAAAGAAGCAAAAAAAAGGAAAAAAGAAAAAAAATGAAGTTTTGAGTCTAAGATGAATTGGCGATCACTATTAGAAATTTTTCAAATACCTAAATGCCAATTTGCTTATTCAGTTGACCCCATTTCATCAGTCATGACCCCTTGATAGCCTTAAATTCGAATTTGTGAACCTTATTTTCACCTAATATTGTTGGCAATATTCTTTTCTACGGTAATGAACAAATGAAACAGCCATTAAAAAATGTGTGGTTCCTAGAAAATCAAGTCTATATGACTTTCTTTTTTTTAGAATTCAAATGCGATAATTGAATATGATAAGATTATGCTACAGTTCCAAAATTTTCAAATCCAAAATACACTTAAGCATACTACCATTTCAATTTTTTTTATCCTAAAATTAACCTGATCCTTTGTCTGGAGGTATATTTGTCAGAAAAGAAATACCTCATTACCTCTAAGGCAACTTGAGTTATGATTAACCTTTTTGTTCTCTTTTTGTGGAGTAACTTAGATCATTTGATACCTTAAACATGTTTACCCCACATAATCTTTTTCTTATCCATTTCATATGACCCTTCTCTTGTAATTACTTTCATTATGGGTGGTTTGCTATAATGGGACATCTTCCATGAAACATGTTACTGGCAAAATGAATCTAGGTGTGAGCTATGGGGGCATAAAAAAAAAAAAACAACAAAAAAAGAGAAAAAAAAGAAAAAAAAGAAGAAAAAATTGGTTATGACATCATGCACTAAAAAATTTGAGCAAATCCAAAATGGTCATGACAAAGTCAAGGTTTTGAAAAAAAAAAAAAAAAAATTTTTTTTTGAGATTAAAAAGAAAAAAAAACCTTTTTCCAAGTTCATTTTCCTGAAGAGTAGTCTTCAATTTAAGTGTTTATGCTTGAAGTGACAAATGGCCATCTTTCATTATCTCTTCACAAAAATAAAAATTTATCTCTTGTTACCCCTTTGAGCCTGATTGAATTCTTTCAAAATAAACCCTGACTAAGAATCACTTTCCATATTGGGGGCAAAAAAAAATATGTTTGAAGGATAAGAATGAGAATGTCTAATGGAATCTCATGTGATAGGGGCACAAACCCAGTATAAAAGTTCATAAAAGTTTTGAATCCACTTAGTGAAGGGGTGCAAAAAAAAAAAAAGAAAGGAAAGGAAGAATAAAAAAAAAGGGGAAAGAAATGAATTGGTGGAAAGCACAAAATAGAATATACCTTAGAGTGTATCCTTCCAATGAAAAATGATCCTTAGTTTCAAATACCCTTAAATACTTGTTTTGGGCCTTTTTATCCTTTTCTTTGGCAACCATAAACCTTAACCTACATTACAACCTTTGAAATGTCCATATTGGATCAGGCATGAAGGCTTAAACTTGAAGAGTTTCTCTTGAAAAAATGAACATGAATTTTTTGAGTTTTCCTTTTTGAAAAAAATTCTTTTCCTCTTTTGAATTAGATTTGAATTCTCAAGTGCATGGTGTGTAAAAAAAAAAAGAGAAAAATAAAAACAAAAGTGGCTCTAGGGTGAAAACCCTCAAAAGGGCAGTCTAGAGCCAACTCTGAAAGGTCACTCCTGATGCTAAGTATGGTGGATGCTAAACAAAAGTAAAGCCAAACCTTTTGAAAGATCTGAAATATTAAAGCCATAGAAGTCTAAGATGGGTTAATTATTCCCAAATAACCCTTTAAAATCTCAAGCCCTTACAGTTGATCTTGACATATATCAAAATGTCACATTTGGAGACTAAGAAAAATGTTGAATATGTTTGATTTTCAAGGAATTCATGCTTTTAGAAATGCTTGTGTTTCATTTGTAAGCTTGCATGCCTCTTTCACTCCCTTCAAGGATTGAAACCTTTTGAATCAACATCGCCATCTACAGAACTATTACATCCATTTGAAAAAAAAAATCCTCACATTTTTCATTTTTGATAGGATCGCCAAATTCTTAAAAAAAAAAAAAAGAAAAACTTTAAGCCCAGTTTATCTGGCCATCAATGAAGTTTTAAGCCCAGTTTATCTGGCCATTAATGAAACTTTAAGCCCAGTTTATCTGGCCATCAATGAAGTTTTAAGCCCAGTTTATCTGGCCATTAATGAAGCTTTAAGCCCAATTTATCTGGCCCCTAGCTTATCTGGCCATCAATGAAGCTTTAAGCCCAGTTTATCTGGCCATCAATGAAGCTTTAAGTCCAGTTTATCTGGCCCCCAACTTATCTGGCCATCAACGAAGCTTTAAACCTAGTTTATCTGGCCATTAACGAAGCTTTAAACCCAGTTTATCTGGCCATTAATAAAGTTTTAAGCCCAATTTATCTGGCCCGGTTTATCTGGCCATCAATGAGGTTTTAAGCCCAGTTTATCTGGCCTCAAATGAAGATTTAAGCCTATTTTATCTAGCCTCAAATGAGGTTTTAAGCCCAGTTTTAGCTGGCCTTCAATAAAATTTAAACCCAGTTTATTTGGCCCAAAAAAAAGTTTTAGATTTTCAAAGTTCTATCCAGAATAAAAAATTCTCGATACATAACCTTTTGAAAGATCTTGCATTTGCATTACTTGTATCATGAGAAAGACATTTAACCTAAAAAAAAAAAAAGAGATATTCAAATTTGCATCGCTCATCTGTGCATCATGAAAGGGATATTTGCATTTGCATCACTTACATCTGTACTACAAGAAAGACATTCGCATTTGCATCACTTGCATTTGCACTTGCACAAGATATTTGCATTCGCACCAAAAAAAAAATTCGTATTTGCACAACCATGGCATCCGTATCCTAAGAAAAGGTATTTGTAGAAGCATTTACATGAAAAGAACATTGTCATTGTCAAATATAGTTGTATCAAGCATTCGCATTCTTGCATTTGCATTGAGATTTATATTTTTATCAACATTTTCATTAGCATCATTTAATCAAGATGGACATTTGTATCACTGATTGCATTCATTAACTCTGATTGAAAAAAAAAACATTTTCAAAACAAAAATCAAAATTTAAAGTTTCATTGCCTCTGATTATGAGGAGCATTTAAAGATTTTGAGATTTGTAAGACCTTCGGGCATAATCTCTAAAAGCCTCTGTGCATGACTTTCAAGATTAAAAGATTTTCAAATTTTAAAGTTTCATCGCCTCTGATTATGAGGAGCATTCAAAGATTTTGAGATTTGTAAGACCTCTGGGCATAATCTCTAAGACCTTCGGGTATGATTTCTAAGACCTCCGGGCATAAATTTGATTCGCGGTGTTATCCCGATCAATGCTTTATCTTTTGACTTGTGGTGTTATCCCAGTCAATTCTGTGAGACCTTCAGGCATGATTTTTAAGACCTCCGGGCATGATTTTTAAGACTTTTTGGCATAAATTCGATTCACGGTGTTATCCCGATCGATTCTTTATCTTTTGACTTGCGATGTTATCCCAGTCGATTCTGTAAGACCTCCAGACATGATTCTGTAAGACCTCCGGGCATGATTTTTAAGACCTCCAGGCATAAATTTGATTCACGGTGTTATCCCGATCGATTCTTTATTTTTTAACTTGCAGTGTTATCCCAATCGATTCTGTAAGACCTTCGGGCATGATTTGTAAAACCTTCGAGCATAAATTCGATTCACGATATTATCTCGATCAATTTATTATTTTTCAACTTACGATGTCATCCTAATCGTTTTGCGTTTTTTTTTTAAAAAAATCCACGATCTATTTTCGGACAAAATCGTTGTCTTTGTCTTTGCCTTATTCCTGATTCTCAGTAATGTGCAAAGAGGGGCAGCTGTTGACATCAATTTTTTCCCCAAAAATAAAAATAATAATATTATACGAAATACAAAAAAATAAATACCAAAAAAATAATACAAAACAAAAAAAATACAAAAAAAAGAAGAACTGTAAAAAAACAAAAAAAAAAATCGAGGATGGTAGTGGTCCATCCCCGGCACCATTGCCACCAGGCCCACCACCCATCTCATACCCTGTTCATCCTACCCTACTACTAGAAAATACAGAAGAAATAAATTCTACCCTACTACCAGAAAATACAGAAGAAATAAAGAGGCATGGGGCTCGTGCTTACACCCCATGCCGAGCCCCATGCCTTTCCCCCCAAATATACACAGTTGGAGCCCTATAAATAGAGCTCCTAGCCAAAATAAAAAAGAGGGAGATAGGAAAGGGAGTAACGCTGCAAAAATAAACTGCCAAAAAACACCAAAAAAAAAAAACCACTGTCCTCGCCGAATCAAATAGGAACCCAGCGCCAAGGAGGTACCTGCAACAAAAAAAGAAAGGTTATTAGTTTGAGTGTTTTTTATAAAAAAAAAAAAAGAAGAAGAACAAAAAATTTAAAACCCCAATCTACGTCGATCGGGGTCGTTTCTGGCGAAGAGAAGACCAGATCTGGAAAGATCGCATCGAAAGGAACCTCCTGGTCACTTTTGAAGTTTTCGACCATCGACGACGGCGGATCGAGCGATGGCCAACGCGGTAGTCCGACGATTGGATGGCGGGCAATCGGACCTCTCCTCAGAGCTCTCTCTGCCTCTCTCCCTTTTTTTTTTTTTTCTGTAAACAAAAAATAATGAACAAAAAAAAAATCTTCAGCTATATATAGGAAACCAAAACTCAAAACGACGTCGTTTAGGGAAAGACCCAAAACGACGTCGTTTTAACCAAAAAGGATCCGCGCGTCGACCCGGATCCGACCCGAGATTCGCGTAAATCGACCCGCTAACCCGTTTCAACCAATCGAACCGGTTTAGACAAACCGCCAATAAACCGGTCTGAACCGCCAGATCGACGAACCGCTGATCGAACCGAAAACTGGTCAGACCGGTCCAGACCAGCGTTGACCGGTCCGGTTGAGGTAAAATTTTTTTTTTTGAATTTTCTAATTTTTTTTATATTATTATTTTTATTATTTTAAGTATATTTTTTACATTTATGCATGATAAATTTCTAAATTTGTTAGAATAAATGTCTCATTGTTTTAATAATAATAAAATTGAAAACAAATAAAAACGATTAAAAATATATATTAAAAATGCTAAAAAAAAATTATTATTACTTTCCCTGCCTAGATGTTGGAGGGAATAAAAAAATATTTTTCTAAAAAATAATTCCACCTAGATGTTGGGGAATTATTATTAATAAATTTTCATACAAAAAAATATAAGAAAATTTTAAATTAATTTTTAAAAATCATTAAAATCGAACTTGCTTCGAAAATCCGCCTAGATGTTAGAGATTTTTAGAGATGTTCGTATTTTCTTAAACACTAATTTTTAATTTTCAAAATCCTAGGTTTCTAAAACACCTAAAATCCAAAACCTCATAAAATCCAAACCCCTAAAAATCTAAAATCCCTTAAATCCAAACCCCTAAAATTCGAAACCCACAAAATCCAAACCCCCAAAATCCAAAATCTTTAAAATCCAAACCCTAAAATCAAAACCCCAAACCACAAAACCCAAACCCTAAAATCTCCAAACTCTAAAATCAAAACCCTAAACCTTCCATATCCTAAAATTCAAGCCTTAAAATCCTATATACCTTAAAACCAAACCTTCAAAACCTCTACTCAAGCCCTTACTCAAAACCTCCAAAAAATCTTAAGGACACATGTGAAAATTCCATTTGAAGCAATTTGTTCCCAAATGCCGCCTAGATGATGGGGTATTTAGGAAATTTTACTTCGTTAAATCTTTTCACACAATTTCTTAATTCGCCTTAATAATAAGATTAATGAATAAAAAGTATAATAATAAAATTGTGATCTTAAATATAAATAGTCGCACCTAAGCTCTGCCTAGATGTTGGAGAGTCAGGGTGGTCTCATTATACTTAAGAATCCAACTCTTAAATTGCATTTCATTGTAAATGACATTTATTAGCATACATATGTTAGCATGTTATCATCGATAATTAATTGCATTATTCTCTCTTTAATATGCTGTTCGATGATAAAATATTTTATAATAAAAAAGGAATAATATTTTTTAAAAAAATTTTGATATTATAAAATAAAATCAAAATAACATTCCGAAAGAAATAATTATTGGTACTCTGCCTAGATGTTGGAGAGTCACTAACAATTATTTTCTATAAAGATTGTTATTTCATTTTAAGAATTATTATGTTAAATCTTAAGCAAAATTTTATTTTTCCAAATGAAGGGAATTAGTGTTAAATTTCAAATTAAAACTATTTTTATCCAACATCGAAAATAGCGCATAATTAAATGGTACCAATTTATGGGTGTTGTGGGGGTGCTAATCCTTCCCCACACGTAACCAACTCCCGAACCCAACCTGATTTTTGAAGACCAAAATTCATCTTTTCGATAAACTTTAAACCCGTTTTTATAGTTTTATTGAAAAGATAAACTTTTGGGTGGCCAATCACACCCTAACAAAGATTGGTGGCGACTCCATTTTATTTTTCTCGATTTTAAAAACTTAATTTACGTCTGGCGGTCCCAAAACCGTTACGACAAATTTAATAAGGGTCATAATATAGAATTTTTGTTTTAAAGTCTCAGAATAAAATGTCTATCTTGGTGGGAATCAGAATGACAAAAATAAGAGATCAATTGGAAGTAAGAATTAGTGCATTAGAGTTGAATCAAGAAGAATTTTGGCACGAGCTTTGGGAAATGAAACAATAGATTGCATAATTGATAGAAATGGTTAAAGGTAGTGGAGGGGTTAAGTTTGATCATTGTCACTTCTAATTTCATTAAATTAAGATTAGCTGGCTTTTGTTAGTTCCAACACTTTTTTTGAGCATACTAAGGCATTAGGTGATTCAAACAGTGATCAAAATTTGGGTGAGCTCAAAAAAAGAATCGGTGAACTGGCCATACAAATGATTGAGCTCAAAAGTCTAATTTTCAAGCTAGAGTCACCTAGCTTCAAACAACCATCACCAACTATCTTGAGTCCAAACCCACAATTAAGTCATTCTCATGACTACTTTCAACCTTTTTTCCAAGCACCTAGGATTCGTCCCTTAAATTTCATACAACCTCCAAGAATTTCACACCTGAAGTCATGCCTACCACCTTACATTTCATAATCACTTGTTTAGCATGCTATCCCATTACCACCTTTTCAACATAATTTTTAACCTAAGGTTTCTCAATTCACTCTAGCATTAACTATACCACCATTCTTTTAGCAAACCAATTGAACTATAGGATAGAAAACCTCTCGCACAACCAATACCAAAGGAAAATCCCTATTGACCCAATATCTATATCCTACACAAATTATACCCACTGTTCAATGAAAACAACCTCATGGCCCCCGTCTTTATTGAACCCCTCAAATCACCTTATCCCAAATGGTACGACCATGGTGCTTGGTGTGAATAACATTTTGGTGTTGTAGGCCATTCTTTGAAAGACTGTATGTCCTTAAAATATAAAATACAAGGATTGATAAATGTCAAATTTAGGTTTTGATACCAAAATGAAGCCAATTGTTTATAAAAACCCTTCATTGATCCATGCCGAGATAGGAAGCAATGCTGTAAACAATAGCAAGGTTGGTTAGGATGATGAATAAAAAGTAGAAGCTTTAAAGTAAAGGGTTGTCTTCACCAGCAATAATAGTTTACTATTTTTGAATTTCTTAGGCAAGGCAAAAAGGAGTAAGAGTGGGTCTAGCACTTATTAGCCCTAGTCCTAGGATGGTTCATGATGTGTAAACTTGAAACTTTTGGAAATGAATGAAAACTTTTGAATTTCCTATGAATGGATGTCTCTGTTTACGTTTAATTTTAATGATATGCCTAAATGAGCTCATGAAAAAAAAGGATGGTTGTAAATATGCTTTCACCAAACTTTTGAAGTGAAATGAATGTTTTTAGATAACCCAGCTTGAATATAGGATGGAACTCAAGTTTCTCCTCAACAATAATAATAAAATTTGACTTGCATATCATGTAATATTTGTTTGAATTCATTATTTTTCATGCCAGCTAAGAACAAGAAATGGTGATTATGAATATACTTTCATCAAACCTTTGAAGCAAAAAGATATTTTTAAAAGTTTTAATAGTAGAATTCATGTCATGGATTTTTTACTTTTAGTAATTAATAAAATGTTCAAGGATAGTGCATCTTAGGAAACAAGATTAGTTAAGTTTGTGCACTTATAACACTTAAGCCTGTACCAAAATCATAGAAAATGAATATGCAAGTTAAATGGACAGAGTGGAAAAGGCCTAAGGAAAGATCAAAAAAATTTATGAGAATGCAATAAAAAATGGACAGATAGTTGGCACAGATGTTAGTAGTGTTGACAAAAGGAAAAAGAATTGTTGAAACACACAAGGCAAGGAAGGAAATAGTTGATGAAGCATTATTGTATCCATCTAGGTTCCCTATATGCCATAAGCACCTTCCTCAACTCATCAACCTTATACTGGCACTTCTGCCAAGTTGCTCTCAGTTTAGACAAATATCAATCTTGAGTCTACAACCTATGACTCCACTACTGTTCCTAATGTGGATGATCCTAAAGAATTAAAAAACTTGAAAAATGGTGCCATATCCATAAAGAGAAATAGTGATAAAAGATAAGTATGACTTGTTGGAAGAGAGATTGAAGGCAATTGAAGGCCATGATGCATACGGAATGTTAATTAGTGAACTTAGTCTAGTGGCTAATCTTGTTATTTTGTCAAAGTTTAAGGTCCCAGATTTTGAGAAGTATAATAGAACTAAATGGCCCTCAACACACATCATCATGTACTGCTGAAAATATGACATTCTACCCATGATAATAAATTATTGGTCCATTGCTTTCAAGATAGTCTCACCAGATCTGTAGCAAGATGGTATGCCCAGCTAGACTGAAATAAGATTTCCTCATGAAATGATTAGGCTAGGGTTTTCCTAGCACAATACAAGCATATCAAAGATATGGCACTAGATTTGTTGTCCTTACAAAACATGGAGAAAAGGTTGATCGAAACTTTCAAAGAATATGCACACAGATGGAAGATATGGTAGCCCAAGTACAACCACCATTATCAAGAAAAAAATCATTGTTTTATTTGTTAATTCTTGAACACTCCCTATTACAAAAGAATGATCGAGAATGTTTCCAAAAACTTCACTGACATGGTGAATTTTGGCAAAATTATAGAAAATACAATCAAGAATGGCAAGATTAAGTTGAAAGTTGCAACATATGTTGAAATGGAAAGTACAAAAAAAATGAAGCAGTCACATTGGAGAGGATCTACCTAAGAACTTCTTCCCATATAATCCTTATCATCTTTATCAACCCCATTACCCTGTCACAAGTAGTATTTCTCAAAACCCATATCTTTGCCAACCAAGCCATCATTTAGGCTTTCTAGCAAATTTTTATCCTTAAATGACTATTCACATCTTGTCCTTACACTTGAACCTACCACCCAACCAACAAAGAACCAAAAAAGACTAAGGAATGATCAAGAAAAACTATCAATCCTTATTTCTCACTTTTTACCTTTACTAATAATAGGTCGGTATCTCACTCCTGTGCCTCTGAAAATAACACCAAATCCATCGCCAAAAAGTTATGATTCTAATGGCAAGTATGATTATCATATGAGGACAATTGGTCACTCGATTGAAAATACAAATAGCTAAAGGAAAAGGTTGAAAATATCATCAAGAGGATGGTTTGACTCCAAAACTTATAAAATAATAAAAGTTGACTCTATCCAATTGCAAAATATAAGGAGTTGAAATATGAAAAGAGGTCTCGAGTTCTAAAAAGTGAAGATAGGATGATTTTTTTAAAGCTTTGACCTTTTGTGTATGACATGTGTATGATGTCTTTAAGAGTCATTTGGATTAATCTTGGAAGAAATGAATGCTTTGGATTTTTCAATTAAAAAATTGGTTTTATGCATTTTTTGAATAAAAGCCTCTCATAATTAATTTCCAAAGTCATAAAATGAAAAGTGCATTGTAAAAAACAAACAAAAAATAAATAAAGAAATGGAGATAAAAAGATAAAAAGAAGTTTTCTTTTGCAATAAAAGATGGGAAGATTCTTGAATGAAGTGGTGATTACTATTAAGAAAAAGCTCATCAAATACCTTCACACCTTTTCGAATACTATCATGTCCCTAATCAGTCAAATAATTTGATTCATTAACCATAACCCTTCAAGGAATGTGAGTTTGAATTTATACTTGATAATATTGTGACATAAAGGGAATAAGGCTTATTCACTTTCTAATGTGAGTTAAAATAACATGCACCTTAGAGATGAAAATCTAGGGGAAAAAATGAATAACGCTTTAGTTAGAATAAAAAAAACAAAGAGTAAAGAAAAGAAAGACATGTACCTCAAAAATGAGAATTTGGGGTAAAAAGTAAATAAAGTTTTAGTTAGAATGCTAAGTAAAACTTCAAGAAAGCAAAATGCTGAAGTTAAAGCCAGATATTTCCAAAAAAAAAAAGGGCAAAGAAAGAAAGACATATGACCTTTCATCCATAGAATGATTCGTCAAATCCTTAGCCTAATTACCCTAAATAACATATTTAGAGCCTATTTATTCATTCTTTTAGAACCTTGAACCTCGACCTACATGACATACCTTGAAAAGTCCATTTTGATCAAATGTGGACATTTGGATTGAAGAGCTATGTCCTTGAAAATTTGTATATACTTGTTATTAATTGACAAAATGTTACCAAGTTCTTCAATATTAGAAAATATAGCTCTAAGGTGAAAACCTGAAAAGGGTAGTTTAGAGTTAAAGTCATTCTTGATACCTCAAAAGAATTTTAGAGTTCCAAGGTTCTATCCAAAATAAAAAATCTTGATGCAAAAACTTTCGAAGGGTCAGTACCCATTAGAGATTGCATTTCATCAAACAGTGAAAATAAAACAAAACCAACCTTTTTCTCTTTCCAAATCTTGTTTGAAAAATAATGGCTAGTTTTGACACACATTGATGTATCACATTTTCAATAAAAAAAAGTGTTTTAAAAAATTATCTCTTTATGAGCCTAAAAGAAATCCTTACAACCCTCATCCAGCCTTCCATGAGATATGCCCACTAGTGAAAAAAATTGAATAGTCAATTACCCCCCATCCATAAGCATTTCAAATAATAATCATCAATTTTCAAGAGATTTGAGAGTAATGAGTTTTAACTTTTTTTATTCATTATGAAAATACTTTATGTGGGGTAATTTTTTTATCACTTTTGAAAAGTTCATTGACTATTTAAGCATTTTGTATAGAATACTAAGGTAATTTTTGGCAAAAAGTAAACAATGAAAATTTAAACAAAGATCTTTCAAAAAAAAAAGTAAAAGGAGTCTTTGCATTTGCATCACTTGTATTATGAGAAAAATATTTGACCTGCAAATGAAAAATAAAAAAAAGAGACATTTGCAGTTGCATCACTTGCTTGCGCATCATGAAAGAGACATTCGCATTTGTATCACTTGTATTCACACTTGTATGTACATCAAGAGAGAGACATTTGTATTTGCATCTACATTATGAAAAAGATATTCGTAGTTGCATCGCTTACATCTATATCATAAGAAAGACATTTGCTTTTGAATAATGGAATTTGCATCATAGAAAACTATTTGTAAAGGCATTCACATGAAAAGAACATTAGCATTTGTATTATGAAAAAATCACCAATATTTTTTTTGAGAGGTAAAAAGAGATAAGGAAGTCTATTATGAAAAGATAAGATAAAAAGAAAACAGTTTGACAAAAGACCAAAATGTCAAAAAGGTTTGAAGAGTTGAAAGAAAATGGATCTATAAAAAATTGAGGGATTGTTGAAAAATGAGAAAGAAAAGTGAGATACGATGCAAGATAAGACCTAAGCCTAGGTTATTTGGCATACAGTTGAGATTTTAAGCCCAATTTAGCTGATACCTAGATCAACCTAAGCCTAGTTTAACTGGCACCTAGATGTTGACTAAGCCTAAAATAACTAGAACCCAAACCTAGATGATAATTAAGCCAAGTTTAGCTAGCACAGTTGAGATTTTAAGCCCAGTTTAGCTAGCACATAGTTGAGATTTTAAGCCTAGTTAAGGTGGCACCTAAGATAATCTATAAGACCTTCGGGTAAAATATTTTACATTTTCAAAATTTCAATGCCTCTGATACAAGGAACACTCAAAGATGTTGAGATTTGTAAGACTTTTGGACATAATCTGTAAGACCTTCAGGCAAAACATTTTGAATTTTCAAAGTTTCAATGCCTCTAAGATGAAGAGCATTAAAAAAGGTTAAGATTTGTAAAACCTTTGAGCATAATCTCTAAGTCTTCTAGGCAAGATTCGTAAGTTTTCTGAGTTAAATTTGTTTTAGTTTCGAGATTTATAAGACCCCCAAACGTAATCTCTAAGTCCTCTAGGCAAGATTCATAAGTTTTTTTGAGCTGAATCTATTTTAGTTTTGAGATTTGTAAGACATCTGAGCATAATCTCTAAGTCCTCTGGATAGGATTCGTAAGTTTTTTAAGTTGAATTTGCTTTGTTTCAAAATTTGTAAGACCTCCGAGCATGATTTCTTGTTTTATTTTCGAAAGAAATTAAGTCTTTATTTAAAAGAGTTTTCAAATTTATTTTCGAATGGTCAATTTTTCTTTTTAAAAAATCCAAAATAAAAAGAAAAACAAAACAAAAAAAGGGAAATTTTGAAAAATTCTGAATCATTATTTTGAACAAAATTGTTATCTATGTCTTTGTCCTATTCTTGATTTTCAGCAATAAGCAAAGAGGGACAGCTGTAAACATCAAATTTGGTCTAAGTTTTTCAGGTTCTCTAAATCGAACCTTGGTTTTAAATTTGTTTGAGTTTTATCAAGTTCATGGGTTGAGGCCTAATTTTAATTCATTTGGGTTGGTGTCCAATTCCATTTTTTGGGCCTAAACTAGCCCATTGTTTTTTATTTTTCCTTTTAAATATTAAAAATACAATAATATTAAATAATAATAATTATAATAAATAAATAATTAATTAAAAAATAAAAAAAATAAAGGGGCTGGTGCCAGTGGATCCTGTGCATGGCACCACTGGCCATCTACCCCCTAAGCCCTCTGCATCCTGTAAACCTACCTGCCTGAACCATTTGACCTAAACCACCTCTGAGCCAACCCACTAGTCACCATCTGCTTCATTAGCTACCACCCCAGATCGGCTTTATAAAAATACTTGTTAGAATAAAAAAGACCTACTAGAGAAACCAAAAACCAAAAAAAAAGAAAAGAGGAGAAATCTCTACAAAACAAGGAAAGCAAAAAGAGTTACAAACCAAAGCATCTATCATAA
The DNA here is from genome assembly GCF_002303985.1 of Durio zibethinus. Next base: position 535,367 of record NW_019167926.1, on the reverse strand, counting down.
CAAAAAAGAAAAGTTATTTTGCCTATACAAAAAACCCAAAAAAAAAAACATAAAACTAAAACAAGAAAACACAGTTGCTTTGAGTAAGGAACCACAACGGCACGCACAAAAAATTTAAAAAAAAAAAAGCAAATAAGGCAAGCTAGAAAACCAAAAAAGGTTTGGCTAAAACATTAAAAGTTGATCTAAGCCATTTAAGACTCTTGTTGGTGAAAAGGGGCTAGAATTGGAAAATAAAGGCAAAAAGAGTTTTTGGGTGAGTTTTAGGCTTTTTTAGTGATTGACACAATGATCGACGATCATTGATGGGGAAATAGTCAATCACTGGTACGGCTGCCAGTGATCAACTTCTAGAAATTAGCCAGTCCCTTTGAGTTTTGTTTGAGAGAAAAAAAAGACTTTTTTTAGGGGAGAAGAAATGAGCTAAAAAAAATTTGGTTTATATATAGGTAAAAGGGTCCAAAACGACGCCATTTTGGGACCCTAGGATTCGCACATGCACTCGTAGCCCAACCTAAGGCTTATGCACCTAACCCAGTGACCTAGCACCCCTCAGCCCCCATTGGTCTAGTTGAGCCAATTCTAAATCATTAAATCACCCTTGACTAGTCCAACTGAAATGACATTGACTAAATCGTTGAACAGTCTGATTCAGGTAAATTTTTTTTTCAAATTTTTTGAATTTTTTATATATATTATTTTTGTTATTTTGAGTTTTATTATTAATATTTATGCATGTTAAAATTTTTAAATTTGTTAAGATAACTATTTGTTGTTTTTATATAATAATAATAATAATGATGATGATGATGATGAAAACAATAAAAAGTAAAGGTAAATAATGAAAAATATAGTTTAAATTTTTTATAATATAAAATAAACCTTATAAAACAATATAATAAAAATAAATAATGATAATAATAATAATAAAATGATTTCTAATTTTGATAATTTTTAAATTTTAAAAAATAAGAAAAATAATAAAAAATAACACCAAATAATTAAAAAGTGTAAGAAGATAAATTTTATCCGATGATGAGATTTAAAGGTACTTCAAGTAGTGATACCTAAAAATCTCTAGGTAAAATTTTTTTTTTTTAAATATTACTAACATATTGGAGCATTTTTAAAAAGTTTTCAATATAATAAAAATTCTCCTTTTTTATAATAATAAAAATAAAAATTAATTAATTTGTTATAAACGAAATAATAAAAAAATGAATGAATGAGAAAAAAGGAAATTTTATTCAAGGACGGGATTCTAAAAGTGTTCTAAGTAGTGATGCTTTACAAAATCCCTAGGTAAGAAAACTTTTTAAAATATTACCAATGTATTAGAATATTTATAGAAAATCTTCAATGTGATAAAAATTTCTCTTGTCTTCAATAAAAAATAATAAAATAAAAAAACCAATAAAATTTCCAAAGAAAAAATAAAAGGTGTGCATCAACATATTATCATTCGCATTGCATGCCTATTTTAATGAAAAGTAAATTCAACCTTCCAAGGATGATATTCTAAGGTATTTCAAGAAGCAATGCCTAAAAAATCTCTAGGTGAGAAAGAGTTCTTCTAATATTATCAATGTACTAGAACATTTTTAGAATTATTTCAATAAAAAGATTCTAATTTATTTTTCTCGAACAAAAATGGAACAATAAATATGAAACATAGATAAATGCAAAAACCAAAACTACGATAAACAAAAGAAGTCAAGAAAATTATTTTTTAAACACCGAAACTAGACTATTTTTGTTAGGATTAATGGATAACATGTAATTAATTTGTACCGTTTTAAAAGGGTATTGTAAGAGTACTGATCCTTCCCCATGCATAATTGACTCCCACACTTAGATTGTTTCGTAGACCCGAAAATTATATTTTTTTAATAAATTTTAATTAATTTTAAAATTTTATTAAAAAACTTTTAATAGGTGGCCAATCACACCTAGCTAAAAAAATATTGGTGGCAATTCCATTTTCCATTTTTTTTTCATTTTCAAATTCATTAGACGACTCCAAAACTTTATGAAAAATATGATTTATAATTTATTTTATGACATATAAAATTATTATCAATTTCAACAAATGGAAAATGATATATAAAATCGCTACTAATGGAAAACCAAAACAAAGTGCAACCTTACTATTACAATTTATTAAATGCTGAGCTAGCAAAATTTTAGGTAACTAATCCTAACGCTATTCAACATTAATCCAATATAAATTATCTTTGATATTTGTGATCTGTTTTGACTTTGAATGGAAAACCTCTTTTCATCATAGATTTTTTGTGAAAAAAAAACCGATCTTGATTTAATCAATGGATTAAAAATTTAAGGGGAGAAAAGTGAAAATATTATAAATATATATTTTTTAATGTGTGTTTGATAAGAAAATTAGAAAAATAGATAAAATATGTATTTTTTTATTTATTATTTGATAAATTTAATATGTAAGCTAAATAGAGATAGAATGACAAGAAAAAGTTAAAAGTTGAATTTATTTCAAATAAGATTTGAAGCTTTGATTCTTATAACATTTTGTTTAATATTTTCGAATCAAGTTATTTGTTAGTTAAAATGAATTTATAACTTAAAATCCATATTGAATTTCAGAATATAAATAAATGGACTGGCAATTTTTAATCCAACTATTAATTTTAACATTGAAATAAATGTTGTGGTTGAAATTTACACCACTCGCAACTTAGTTGCCCTACCCTAGTTAACCGTCTTTCTCCTTTACAACATATAAAAAAGAAAAAACGTAAGAAAGGAAAAGAAAAGAAAAAGTAAAAACATTTCAATCGATGCCAATGTCAATTGCAAGAAGACTTTGGAAGTCTTTGTTCCTCCTAAAAAGAAGTAGATCAAGTCTACTTCAAAAAACAACATCTATTAGTTTAAACATTTCAATAGTTTAACCAAAACTACTTAACCACAATACATTTAATTCATGATTTCAAGACCCCCAGGAATCGCACACAGCCCGATCTTCAGAATAAATACAAGCTGAAAGTGAGTTGTCAATTTTTAATTGAATTGTCTCTTTGTTGGAACCAAAAATGCCATAAATTAAAAGATTTGATTATATATTAATGAGCAAAATGTGAAAATTTTTAAATAAAATTGTTATATTTTTTAAATAGGTATTTTTATTAGAAATTTTAACATAATTTTTATTATTAAATAAGTATTAATCAAATTTGAATTATAAATATCATTTTCAATAATTATTGTATATATTATTATTTTTCCTTTGAACTTCATCAATCCATTGATTTTAATTTTTTTTATTAATGTTATTATTAGATTATTTTTAACAAAAAACCTTTACAAGCTTTACTTAAAAAACTTTGTTTATATGTTACGTACAGTGCAATACCGTATAAACCATGCATGTGGGAAAAAAAGGCCAATATTTTTCTTCCTGCAGTAGACAGAAATGCAAGGAAGTAATAAATTAAGGATTATCATTTTATACATCAATTATAATTTTATATATTGACAATGAAATTTTTAAAATTTAAAAACAAGATAAGGGAGTTGGCACGAATTTATTTAATTTTAATAATTAATTTTTTAATTTAATAAATATATTTTAGTGGAATACTTGTCAACACTCTAATTCTACTATCATTATGTAGAATAATTTTTAATTTAATAAATATATTAATTTACAAATTTTAAATAGGTATTTTTACTAAAAAATATCTAGTTTTTTTGTTGTTTTTATTTTGAGAATGTGAAGTTTGTTGGTAAATGAAAAAAATAGGTAAGTTGGAGGCTTATAAGTGTTTTGATGAAGGTTTTGGATTTAGAAGTAAAAAAATCGGTTTATACGTGTGTGTGTGTGTGTGTGTGTATTGATTAAAACTAATTAATTTGTTTTTGCGTCACCTTTCTCCCTTTGTATTTACATTGCAAATAGAACTCCAATTAGGAGCATATATCCAATAGGGTTTAGGAAATTGCTATAAGCGGCAATTAGTTAATTATTTTTGTTTCTCAAATTAAATATTTATTTCATTTTCCTATGAAGGAGCATTATTTGTATACATATAAGTAATTGTAATCAATTTAATTAATAGAGAAGTATTATAATGTCAATGTCTTTGAACAGTAAGTATGAATTAAATATGCATATATAATAATTTATGGATAGGAATTAACTTACATTAATGTAAAACTAAAAAGTTTTATAGATTTTTACTCAAAATTTTAGTTTGGGAATAAATGTTTTGTATTTTTGTTAATACTTATGTTTTGTATTTTATTGGCTATATCTTATTATTGGAAAATTTAGGTTAAATTTAATTATAGTCAAACCCCGTCTATAATTAAATATAAAAAATGACAAATATTTAGTGATGATAAACCTTGAATTTTTCATATAGGCCTCCATCCTTCGATTATATCCAATTAAGTCCTTAAAAAATTATTTTTGTCTAATTAAATCTTTAAAGTACAGTTTTGTTCCATTAAACTCTTTTTTTAGATGAAAATTGCAAAAAAAAAAAAAAATCTTGCCAAATCAACATATATGTCGTGGTTCTTTCTATGAAGCCTACATCTACATAGCATATATTTGAAAATCAAAAAGCTCTTTAGATGCTAATGTGACCTACTATATTAGTCATTCATTGCATACCACATAAACGACAACTCAACTTAAAGTTTTATATTTTGCATTCGGACATTGATTTAACAATGAGAATTATTACATTAAATTTTTATATTTTGCAATGTGCACATTGATTTAACAAAGACAATTATTATTGTTGACATGGAAAAAATAACGAATTTTAGTGATTTTCATATAGAATAAGATTTAATTAAATAAGAATAATGTTTTACACTTTCAATTGGATAAAAAATAAAGATAAAAATTTATTTGAGAAATTTGAGAAAAGTACAATATTTTTTTAGCATTTTAGTATAAAAAAGTACAAGTTAAAGATATATTCTTCAAAATCATCACTCAAATTTATTTCAAGTGTACTCAATACAATTAAAATTTGAAAGATATAAAAGGTAGAGAATGAAGAAAGGTTAGAAAGATGAAATTGGGAAAAATAATATGTATGAGTGTGTATAAGAACAAATGGCGAGTAAATAGTAAAATCAAAAGGTTATTGTGTAAAATTGTGTTTATTGTAATTTTGTGTACTCACCAATTGTATTCTTTGTTTCTTTTTAGCATTCCAAAACGAAAGCACTATAGTAGAATATTATGTTTGACATCGAAAGTTTGAATTTTACGTCTGGCACTGATATATTTCAGAAATAGAAAATCCTGAACATAAAATTTGAGTGCTTAAACACAACTGTTCTATATCACAGCTGATTCACTACAAAGGCTTTATCATTAGAGTGTTTAAACATTTTCAATACAAAGCAGAAAAAAAGAAATAGATTGAAAGCAAATGCATGTGCCCAGAATTATTAGCCATTGCAGACTCCATGATCCCACACTTCTCCCAATTTTATGATTGAGAAAGGATTGGGCAATGGAAGTGATTGATGGCTAAGGGCTTGAGCAACCTGTTGCATGGTTGGCGGAAGTTGGGGGTTGCCATTCAAGCATGCAAATGCTAGCTTTGCAGTAGAGACAACATCCTCTGCAACTTGCCTTACCGGTGGTGAGAGACGTTGGTCTATCACATCTTTAAGTAAAATCTGTTGGTTGTTATTTGGTACTGATGTCGACGTTGATGCCGACGATGACAAACATGAAATCAAATCACCAGGATGCTTTCCCATAAATATTTCCATTGTTAGCACTCCAAAACTGTAAACGTCAAATTTCTCGTCTATTTTCATTGTATAAGCCAACTCTACATAAACAAAAAAAAAAAAAACTCAAATCTAATCATTATAATTTATTAAGCACAAATAACAAGCTAGAAATAATTAGGAAGTATAAAGCTTAGAATATTATATATTAACATATTATTAGCATCAATATATGAAGTTTTATGGTTAGAAAAAGAAAGAGAGAATGAAAAAAAAGTTATCATAGCATGCATTCTTTTTCAATTTCAACCAAAATTAACGACTTTCAAAAGAGTTTCAGATAGAAATATATATATATATATATATTACAAAAGAAGTTGTAACATAAAAATAGGATAAAAGATTATAGATACCGATGCTATCACTTACAAATAGTTATATAAACTAATTAAGTTAAATATTGAATTCAGAAATATTAGTCTTTGATAAAAAAATATTAATACTATAAATTAAGGAGTATCAAATTTTTATTATTAAGACATTTATATATTGAAATATATTATATTTCCAAAACTTAATTTAAATAAAGAATTAAACAATTAAATCACTTGTCAGTATTTCAAAATTAACATATAGTAGTAAATATATGATACCTGGAGCTATGTATCCAAAAGTGCCTGCAAATGTGGTCCAATTTGAGGAGTCAGGCTTTAAAAGCCTAGCTATGCCAAAATCCGAGACATGAGCCTCATAATCCAAATCCAAGAGAACGTTATTGCTGGAAATGTCTCGATGAATTATGGGTGGTGAATGGTCGTGATGCATGTAAGACAAAGCATTGGCCAATCCCTTAACAACATTTAGCCTCTTCTTCCAATCCAACTCCTCTGCATTTTCATTGTTTCTCAAGACCATTCTCAAACTTCCTCTTTCAACAAACTCATAAACCAAAAATGAGTGCCTTGGATGTGAACAAAATCCATACAGCTTCACAATGTTACGATCCCTTATTTCTGATAAAGCACGAATCTCGCTTTCAAAGGCTTTCAAGATGTTGATAAGCATGCTATCTTCGGATTGGTGAAGTTTCTTGACAGCAACTACCTGACCAGTTTGTAACACAGCTTTATAAACAGTTCCATATCCTCCTGAACCAATGCAATAATTGGAGTTGAAATTTTCAAGGGCTTCAATAATGTTTTCATGGATTATTCTTCCATTAGATCCCCATGCGGTGAAAATATCTCCATGCTGTGCCTCCCTTGACTCATCAGATTTTCTGGTTCGATTCTTTTTGCTAAGAATAAGGAAACTTAGAGCCGTGATAAATAGCAAAAGCAGAATACCAAAGAGTGGAATCACAATCAAAATGATGAGTCTGGTTCTTTTTCTATGATCCTTTTTGTTGCTAGTGATAGGAACACAAGGCACTAATCCAGTGGCGTTACCACATAGGCCTTTGTTGTTTCTTAAGGCATCAAATGGAGCCATATGAAATGCCTTAATGTTGGGAATAGGGCCTTCCAATTGATTGTAAGAGATATTCACAACCGTCAAGCTTTGCAAATCATTAAAAGAATTTGGGATGGAACCATTGAGCATATTGTGAGAAAGGTCTAATATTTCCAAGGAATGTAATTTTGCAAGCTCTTGTGGTATCTCCCCAATAAGTAAATTCTGACTTAAATCTAGATTTTGAAGACCATTTATGTAGCTTACAGGAAATGGAATGCTTTCTCCAAGTTTATTCTTGCTCAAATTCAGCTCAATAACTTTGAGCACTCTCCAAGTTGATTAGGAATTGATCCACTTAAATTGTTTAATGCCAAGTTAAGATGCTGTAGTTTTGAAAGAAATCCAATCTCTGGTGGAATTTTGCCTGAAAGTTTGTTACCACTTAGCAAAAGATTGAACATCAATGTCAATGCTCCCAATTCCTTGGGAATCTCACCATTGAGAAGATTTGAAGAGACATCCAATTCCTGTAATTGAGTTGCATGTTTCAACTCAGGTGGTATCTTTCCAGAAATGTTATTATTGGAGATTCGTAGGCTTGTTAGATTATGGCATTGCCCCCAGTTTGGCGAAAGTTCACCATAAAATTTGTTGTTGCTTAATGCAATATAATTCAAATTAGGATATATACCAAAAGCTTCTGATATATTTCCTGTCAACTGGTTTCCTTCAAGCCTAACTCTTTTCAAGCTTTTGCAGTTTCCTAAACTTGATGGGATCGGACCGTCAAATTGTTGTTGTTAGCCCCAAGATATACGAGTTGTCCACCGAGGCATACATTCTCAGGTAATGGACCACTAAGATGGTTGTCTGATAATTGTAATGATTCCAAATGAGTAACATTGCTAAGTGTTGGAGGAAGGAAGCCAGACAAATTATTCTGAGATATAAAAAGTATGGTAAGATGTACAAGCATCCCTACCTCTTGAGGTATTGACCCGGAAAGCTTATTTTCAAAAAGGTAAAGTCTAGACAATTTGGTTAAGTTTCCTATGAAAGCGGGGATTGAACCAGAGAAATTATTTTGACTCAACGCAAAGTTAGTGAGAGATTTAAGCATCCCTATCTCTTGAGGTATCGACCCAGAAAACATATTTTGATCAAGGTAGAGAGTGGATAGACTAGTCAAGTTTCCTATGGAAGCAGGGATTGAACCAAAGAAATTATTATGACTCAACTCAAAGTCAGTGAGAGATTTAAGCATCCCTATCTCTTGAGGTATTGACCCAGAAAACATATTATGGTGAGGGTAGAGAATGGATAAACTGGTCAAGTTTCTTATGAAAGCAGGGATTGAACCAGAGAAATTATTATGACTCAACTGAAAGTCAGTGAGAGATTTAAGCATCCCTATTTCTTGAGGTATCGATCCAGAAAACATATTTCTATAGAGGTGGAGAACAGATAAGTAGGTCAAGTTTCCTATGGAAGCGGGGATAGAACCACGTAGATAGTTATCAAAGAAATAATCTCGGAAAGTGAACTCATTCTCCCTATCTCTAATGGAATGGAACCACTGATCTCATTACTTGCTAAGGAAATCAACTCAAGACCTTTCAATAAGCAAATTTCGGATGGAATATTCCCCAAAAAGTTATTGTATGACAAGTTAAGGAAGGTGAGTTTGGAAAGGTTCCCAATGTGTGAGGGAATGGGCCCATACAGTGAGTTGTTGCGAAGGTTAAGCCTCATCAGGTTAGGGAAGAAAAGAAAGTTAAGACTATGAAGTGTACCTTTCAACCCATAATCTGGGAGGCTTAGATTGGTGATGCTTTCAGCCTTGTCGCAGCTAATACCAACCCAACTGCAATGGCTGTCTCCAGCACACAAAGAAGAGAGCAAAGTTCGGGTGTCGTTGTCAAGGCTAGCTTTCCATTTTAGAAGAGCTTCCGCTTCTTTACCTCTTGTAAGTGCAGCAATGGAGGATGAAGAAGCAAAAACTGAGGAAGAGTGAAGCAGGGCAAGTATGAGGAAGAACATGACTTTGAATGGAATTAAGAAAGATGACATGATTTGGATAGTTCAAAAAGGATCTTTTGTTAATTGTTCTAAATTACATTGGCTAGCATGGTCAGGTATTTATGCAAAATACAAGGCCATTTTAGTCACTACGAAATGTTAAGTGGAAAAATATAATTTCATGACCAATGGATCTTTATGTTTAAATTAATTTTATTAGATGATGACTATTCGTCTTCTACGTTTAAAAGACAATCTTAGCGTTGGTTTGCACTTATTATTAATCAAATGTTAAAAAAAATCATGATAATTATTTTAAATGAAAATTATATCTTATACATCAATCAAATTTTAAATTCTATAAATGAGTTTATAAGATTACTACAAACAATTAGATCACAAATAAAAAATTAAGTAAAGAAATTAACGAATTAAATATTTTATATAAAAATTTTTAATTTTATAAATAAAATTAAAAAAATTGGCATATGTTTTTTAAGAATATAACTATAAAAATTAATGAATTGATTAATTGTTATACAAATATATGCATACAAATCTAAAAAAAATCATTTATAAAAATGTAAAAAAAATAAAAAATATCATTTATAATTCAATTTTGATTGATATTTATTTATCGGTAAAAATATCAATCTAAAAAAATTTCAAATTTGACTTATAAGTTTGTAAGTCAATAAAAATTGATGGTTAAATTAGATTATTTCAGGTTTAAATTTTAAAATTTAAAGAGTTCAAAATTTAAGTCATTTTCTAGATTCAATATTATCTAGAAGAGTTAAAATTCTACAAGGATTTACATAAAAACATACTCTCTAAACAAATCATATTCTTAGAACTTATTCTATCATATTCTTTGAACTAATCAAATATATTAATACTAATTCCTCCTTTGTTCTATTATAATAATCAAACTTCATAATACATGTTATATTCTATTCCTTTTATATTTTATTCTCACGAAATACAAATTTCATTCCTCCTTTTATTTCATTTTACAAACCAAACATGTTGTAAGTTCTTAGACTTTTGACAATCCATAACTTAAGGTATGAACTAATCTCATGTTTGAAAACCATATGCATACCAATTATGATGTTCACAACAAATAGATTCGATTTTGGATTCAGTTTTCCATGTTTAATTTTCACTGCTTGTTATGTTCATACATGTTTGTTTGTGTGACAAATATTGTCAAATCGCTACAATTTTAAATGGTTAATTTAAACTATTTAAATGAACATATAAACAATTATTGATCAATTTTATAAAATTGTCCTTTAAAAGCATAAAAAATCTTTCAAAAAATTCCAAATTAACCAATAATATATATTTTTAAGTTTTGAATAACTATTAAATGATTAACTTAAATGATTATCTAAACAATAAATTTTGATAATGTATGGCCTTTCTCTAAGGTTCCACATGGCATTCATCTCTTTTTATTTTTTTCTTTTTTTATTTAATTATTTTATGTGTGGACCCGTAATCTAGAAGGCTTAGATTGGTGATGCTTGTAGCCTTATTGCAGGTAATTCCAACCCAATTGCAATGGCTGTCTCCAACCCACAAAGAACAGAGCAAAGTTTGAGTGGTGTTGTCAACTCTAGCTTTCCATTTTAGACCATTTCACTTTCTATGAAATATTCATATCAATTGAAAAAATGCAACTTCAATAGCAACAGATCTTTTACATTTAAATTAATTTTGTTGGATTTTTTTTATAAAAAAATTGCAACATAAAAAAATTTTAAAATATTGATATTTAAATTAAGTGAATTAAATTTTAATTTTTCTCATAAATATTGATTATTGGTATTTTTCTATTGTTTGTAATAAAAGAATATTCTAACTTAATTCATGCTTATTTTAATAAAAAGTATGGGTTATAAAATTTTCATGATAAATTTTTTTAAATGAAAATTATATGATACATCATTGAAAATTTTTAAACTCAATAAATGAGTTTATAAGATTAATACATATCATTAGGTCATAATTAAAAAATTAAGTACATAGACAAATTAATGAATTAAAAATTATCTAATATAATTTTTTAAAATTTTATAAACAAAATAAAAAAATTGACATGTATTTTATAATAATATATTTATAAAAATTAATAAATCTTTAAAAAACTCTATCATCTACATATATACAATAATTTAATTATTAAAAGAAGATACCAACCCTATAGACCATAAACCAACAGTCAAATTAATTTATAAATAACAATTCTTAGATATATAATTATATAAATTTTTATTCATTTAATTTGGTTCAAGCCTATCTTTTATTCAATATGGAGTCTTATCCAATTCTTTTGGCCTCTCATTTCTTACGTGTTCATGGTACTTAATTAAATTATAGGTGGGATGATATAAAGAGTCAGTCAACACTGAATAGAAAAGACTTAAATGAAATAAATGAATTATTTTTATTTTCATTCAAATAAAAAATTGAATTTTTATTAAATTTGGATAAGATTGACATCTCTAATGTACTGGAAATAATTTAGGATTCACTTGAATGGGTGATAAGATTAATTTTGGTGAGATTAAAATTAGTGATTAGATTGGATACTATATCAATGAGATTAAAATCAATTGTCAAGATATGTCTTTCCATGCAAACACGTGGTAGAAATGAGGTAAACTGTAATTAGAGGAGAAATCACCATTGAATTTATATGTAATAAAAAATTTAAATTATTTAACATTTATAAAATTAATAAATTATTTAAAAATCAGTAAATTATTTTTATGTCAAATAATAATTTTTTGATAAATAATTAAAACTAATAAAAATAATAATATCTCAAAGGATATTTTTTCATTAATTTTTTATTAATGATGTTGTTATCTATTTTTAGTTAAAATAATAATATAATATAATACTAAATTTTATATTTGGTTATTAATTATTTATATAATAATAAAATTTATAAAATAATAATTTTTAATTCATAATATAATAATAATTTTATTTATTTATAAGTTTATTATATAATAAAATTTTTCATTATATTAAATTAAAAAATTATTTCATAATTTATTAACTAAAAAAAGAGCATAAATGTCAAAAGTGTCAAAAGCTTACCACACCTAGGGGTGCAAATGATACATTAGTACTCGCAAGCTACTCGGGTTCGATTCGAAGAAAACTCAAATTTGGTTCGATTATTATCGAGTCGAGCTCGAGCTCGAATAGCTCGACTTATCAATTGAGTCGAATTCGAGTATTCTTATATCCGACTCGAGTAGCTCTCGAGCCTAATCGAGTTTTTATATTTAAATATATTTTTATTATTTTAATTAATAAAATATTTCGAGTCCGAGTTCGAGCATGAATAATCGTACTCTTGTCGAGTATACGAATCGAGCTTATTTTTACATATTAATCGAGCTTAATCAAGTGAGCTCGAGTAGCTCGAATTCGATCACGAATCGAGTGCGAGCTTGAAAAATAAAACTCGATCAAGCTCGAGCCGAGTATTGAGCTCCGAGTTGTGAGTCGAGCTCGAGCTTCTCACTATTCGGCTCGACTCAGCTCGATTACACCCCTAACCACACCCCTTTCCCATCAATGCAGTTTAAGTCTTCCACTGAAGCCACGTAAATATAATCAGATCATGCCTTTGTGATCCAATTAGCAAAACACAGTGCAATTTGTATAAAAAGTGCTTAAATGCATTAAACAGTGACACCAATTCGTTTTAAATGAGGTTTTTGATGAAATTTTGTAAGCAAAATTTGTGAATTTTTTATCAAAAATATTAAATAAAAACTAAAAATTAATTAATTTAAATTAATGAATTATAAAAATCGTGTTTCATAAATAAAATTGAACATTTAAAATAAAAGCATACAAGCATAAAATAAATAATTTTTTTAGAAGGCATTCGGTTTAAAAATAATTGACCTTAAATAAGGAGTTTTTTTTATAGTAAAATAAATTATTATGTTATGTGGTATCAACAAAAACAACAATAGCAACTGGATACAAAAATATATAGTATGAATTGTATGACTTAAAATTTTATAATAATATTGGTTAGAATTTTATAAATTATAACAATAATATGATTTATAATTGATTTTATGGCATATAAGATTATTATCAATTTCAACAAATGCAGAAATATACATAAGTAATTGTTGCCAATAGAAAGTCAAAGCAAAGTGCAACCTTACCACTATATATTTATTGAGTTTCAAGCTAGTAAAATTCTAGGTACCTAATTCTAACGCTATTTAACATAAATTTAATATAAGTTATCTTTAATGTACTGTGATCTATTCTAACTTTGAATAAAAAATCTCTCTTCATCATAGATTTTTTATTGCAAAAAAAAAAAAAAAAACCGATATTGATTTAGCCAAAGGATTAAAAATTTAAGGGGAGAAAAGTGAAAACATTAAAAATATGTAAACATGTTTTTTTTTAATATGTGTTTAATAAGAAATTTTGAAAAATAGATAAAAAATATTTTTATTTAATATTTGAAAAATATATCCTTTAATTTGTAAGCTAAATCAAGATATAACATGAAGTGAAAAAGTTAGAATTGAATTTATTTCATATAAGATTTGGAATTTTTATTCTTATGATATTTTGTTTAATATCTTGGAATCAAGTTATTTGATAATTAAAACGAAATTATAACTTTAAAATCTATATTGATTTTTAAAATATAAATAAATTCTGAAAATTTATAATCAAATTATTAATTTTAACAGTGACTTATTAGAAGTTCCACCAACACATTAAAAATGACAAATTTGGATGAACTTTTTAAAGTGAAATTTGAAAATTTCTTTACTAATAATTTAATAAAAATTTTAAATTGATAAACTACTAGTGTCCAAAAAAAAAAAAAAGAATGTAAACAAATATAAAAAATATCATTTATAATTCAATTTTAATCAATACTTATTCAACTATAAAAATGTCTATCTAAAAAATAAATCAAAATTTTTTCAAATTATTTTCAATTTTGCACATTCAATCTATGAAATAAAATATTTCAATTTATCGGTTTTAATTTTTAATTTTAGTTTTTTTAAATTACTTTCAATAAAAAAATTTACAAACTTCACCTTGACTTCATATAAGTATTTTTCCATTAAAAATACTTGTAGACGTTGATTTTGTCCAAAAAATTGAATTTATTTTGAAATAAATTTGAAATGATTCTAAACATTTTTTTCTAACATGTTTGAACTATTTTTATTGGGTTTATCATGTAATTTTTATAATGGATCCAATTATATATTATTTAGAATCAATTTGTTCAAAATACAAGCCGTTTTACTTTCTATGAGACATCCACATCAAGTGGAAAAATATAACTTTAAGATAAGTGGATCTTTTATGTTTAAATTAATTTTATTGGATTTTTTATTATAAAAAATTGCAATATAAAAACAATTGTCAATATTGATATTTAAATTAAGAGAGTTAAATTTTAAATTCTCTCATAAATATTGATTATTGGTATTTTTTTATTTTTTATAATAAAAAAATATTCTAATTGTTGCGCCTGAAGCAATAATCACAACAATACAGAAGCAATAGACAACAATCAATAATCAAATGCGCAGGAAAAATAAAGCACACCAAGATTTACGTGGAAAACCCTCCAGTGTAGAGGAAAAAAACCACGGGCCACCAGAAAAATCTTCACTATCAAATAATAGTTATACAAAGTTCTTCTCTAGCTAAAACTAGAGCTAATCAACAACTAGAGAAACAATTGGAGAAATCTCACCAAATAAGTGACTCAACAAATACACCCTGGATTTGTTCCTAGAAAGCTTCAAACCCGATTTTCACCGTTCAGAATGTAGAACTCTGAATCATAAACCTCCTGACAAGGTTTCAACTCAATCGGACCACGGATTGACTTCCGTTCAACCAACTCTCCCTTCTCCTTTTTCTCTCTCTGCTTTTCCTGGCTTTTCTTCTTTTTTCTGCTTGGTTTTCGACGCACACACAAAACAACCCCACCTCTTTTTTATTAAGTAGCTATGGCTCTATGTAAAAATAAAAGATCAAGGCCCATGGCCTTTACTTGGTCCAAAACCACTTACATGGGACTGGACCCCATTTTCCTAACAATCTCCCCCTCCAGCCCCATTAGGAGGAGATTCATCACCATAGCAGTTTCATTTAGAACTTACCTTGGCCAGGGAACTCATTCCGGCCAAGTTACTGCAAAGCTCAAGCTTTTCCCTGGGAAGTATCTTAGTCAACATATCTGCCACATTTTTATTAGTATGGACTTTCTTCAATAGCATCTGCTGTTCTTCAATCACTGAACGTAACCAATGATATCTAACATCAATGTGCTTTGTTCTAGCATGGTACATGGTATTCTTACTCAAATCTAAAGCACTCTGGCTATCACAAAATACCACATACTCTTTCTGATTCAACCCTAATTCAAGAAGAAAACGTTTCATCCAAAGGATTTCTTTACATGCTTCAGTTGCTGCAATATACTCAGCCTCTGTAGTTGACAAAGTAACACACTGCTGCAACTTAGACTGCCAAGATACAGCTCCTCCTGCAAAAGTGAACAAATACCCTAAAGTAGATTTCCTACCATCAAGATCGCTTGTCATGTCAGCATCAGTAAACCCTTCTAGAACTGATTGTGAAACTCCATAAGTCAAGCACATTTTTGAGGTACCCCTCAAATATCTAAAAATCCATTTTACTGCTTCCCAGTGAACCTTTCCTGGATTAGAAAGAAATCTGCTCACTACACCAACTGCATGAGCAATGTCAGGCCTTGTACAAACCATAAGATACATTAAAGAACCGACTGCAGAAGAATAAGGAATACTAGACATAGCTAGTTGCTCTTCCTTAGACACTGGACAAGATTTTTTACTTAGGTGAAAATGGTTGGCAAGTGAACTGCTAACTGATTTAGCATGTTGCATGTTGAATCTACCAAGCACTCGTTCAACATACTTTTCCTATGACAACCACAGCTTTCCAGCTCTCTTATCCCGGATAATGTCCATACCAAGAATCTGCTTTGCTGGACCTAAATCTTTCATATCAAAAGACTTAGACAATTGTTCTTTCAACCTGCAAACCATACTAGCATCTTGTCCTACAATCAACATATCATCAACATATAATAATAGGATAATGAAGTTACCATTAGGGAATTGTTTAACATACACACAAGAATCCGCTGCTATTCTTTTATAGCTATGACTCACCATAAAAGAATCAAGCTTCTTGTACCACTGTCGTGGAGCTTGTTTCAAGCCATACAAGCTTTTCTTCAATTTGCAAACTAAGTGCTATTTCCCTTTCACTTCAAAACCCTCAGGCTGATTCATATAAATGTCCTCCTGCAAATCACCATGCAAAAATGCAGTTTTAACATCAAGTTGCTCAAGTTCAAGATTCAAACTAGTTGTCAATCCCAGTACCACTCGAATAGAACTCATTTTTACAACTGGAGCAAAAATCTCATCAAAATCGATGCCTGGTTTCTGAGAAAAACCTTTTACTACCAATCGAGCTTTGTACCTCACTAGTTTGTCACCATCCTTTTTCAACTTGAACACCCATTTATTCTTTAATGGCCTCTTTCCTGTTGGAAGTTTAACAAGATCATAAGTACCATTCTTTCGCAATGACTCCATCTCTTCTTTCATTGCTTTTAACCAGTGCTCTCTATCCGGAGTAGCCTGCACATCTTGAAAGCTTTCTGGCTCCCCTTCACTGGTAACTAAAATAAAATCTAAACTTGGATACCTGGTAGATGACCTGCGCTCTCTAGTAGATCTCCTGGGCTGAGACTCTACATCACTTGATGCCGAAGGTAGCTCCCCCTGCTCAACACTCTCAGGTAGAGAGAATTGCTCCTCCTGTTCAAAACTAATAGCATCTGGCTCATCACCAACTGTAGCTGGCTCATCCATATCCCCAAGTTCTGTTTCTGGCTCATTTTCACCATCTGTGGCTCTTTCCTGTGAAATCCATGTCGGTGTTGAAACATCACACTCAACAGTAACTCGTGTAGTCTTCTCATTTTTCTCAAGGTCTGCTATGGTTTCTTTTTCATGAAAGACCACATCTCTGCTTCTGACTGTCTTTCTCTTTACTGGATCCCATACCCTGTAGCCAAATTCCTCATCACCATATCCTACAAACACACACTGTGTAGCTTTACTGTCAAGCTTTGATCTCTGCTCTTTCGGCACATGCATGAATGCTTTACACCCAAAAATTTTCAAGTGAGAGTATGAAGCATCTTTTTCTGTCCACACTCTTTCTGGAATGTCAAAGCCCAAAGGAACTGATGGTGACCTGTTAAGTAAATAACAAGCTGTGTTGACTGCTTCACCCCAGAATGGCTTTGGTAATTTTGCCATCCTCAACATACATCTGACTTTTTTCATAATGGTGCGATTCATTCTTTCAGCTATACCATTATGCTGCGGTGTTCCAGGTTCTGTCCTCTCATGCCTGATCCCATGCTTTGAGCAATACTCTTCAAAGCTTTTAGATGTGTATTCCCCACCATTATCAGTTTGAATAAACTTCAAGGGTAACCCTATCATCCTTTCAACCATGGCATGACATTTTTGAAAATACTGCAGTACCTGACTTTTATATTTCAACATATACACCCAAGTCTTACGTGAAGCATCATCAATAAAAGTAACAAAATATCTGCTACCACCTAATGACTCAACCTCAATGGGACCACATACGTCAGAATAAATTAATTCCAATCTATTTTCTTTTCTCTGAGAACTTTTACGAAAAGAAACTTTATGATGCTTACCAAACAAACAATAATCACATGAATCGAGAGACATACCTTTGGTCAAGGGAATGAGAGAGTGCCTTGCCAAAACCTGTAACCCTTTTTCACTCATGTGTGCCAGCCTCCTGTGCCACAAGTTTGCTGAAGCATCATTTTCAACGGTATTTACCTGGTTACCGTTCAATTGCATCCATGTCTTATACATTGTGTAGCATAGTTTTTCCCTTGCAACTACCATAGATCCTTTGAGAAGCTTCCACTGTCCATTCTTTTGTCGGCTTTCATATCCCTCCTTATCAAGGACATTAATAGCAAGCAAGTTCATTCTCATATCTGGAATGTGTCTGACATCCCTCAAAGTCAACATGCAGCCTGTACTAGTTTGTACAACAATATCACCAATCCCAACAATCTGTGACACACTCTTGTTTCCCATCTTGGTACAACCAAAGTCTCCTGCTTTGTAAGTTGTAAACAACTCTCTCTTAGGAACACAATGATATGCCGCTCCTGTGTCAACTATCCACTCAATGCCGGGATCACTAACATGATTACAGTCACCATGTGTACAAATCAAAGTAACTGAATCACTATCTGAATTCACTGCTGCAACATTGCCATCATCTGAACTCTTGCCTTTCTCATCTTTTCGCTCTTGCTTTAAGATTCTACAGTTTCGTTTTATATGACCCGCCTTACCACAATGGAAACACTTCACTTTACCTCTAGACTTGGATCTATGTTTAGACTTACCACGGCCTTTTGAGTCCTGACCTCTGTCGATGTTTCTACCCCTGTTCTCTGTGACCAGAGCTTGATTCCCAGGGTCTACATCTTTTCGCCTCGCTTCTTCATTAAGCATACTGTCCTTTACCATCTCCAATGTCACCTTATAATCAAGAGCTGAATTAAGAACAGTCACAACTAGAGTATTCCAGCTGTCTGGCAATGAACCCAAAAGAAATAATGCCTTCATTTCATCATCCATCTTAAGTTCCATAGTAGTCATCCGATTAAATATATCTTGAAAATCACTCAAGTGCTCTGTAACAGATCATCCATCCCTGTATTGTAAAGTTGCAATCTTTTTAACAAGCATAACTTTATTCATACCTGTTTTTTTCTCATACAATGCTGCCAATTTTTCCCAAACAATGTGAGCATCTGACTCCTGCGCTACATGATGGAACACGCTGATATCAACCCATTTTCTGATTGTAGCCAGCGTCTTTCTACCTAGCTTCTTCCAGCTTTCATCTTTCATATCTGCTGGTTTAGTCGAATCACCCAATACTGGCTCATACAAATCTTTACAGTATAGATGATCCTCCATCATAGGCTTCCAAATTGAATAATTCGATGCTGTCAATTTTATCATGGAACCTGTATCACCCTCCATGATCTCAAACAGAATTTACTTCTATCCTGGGATGCTTCTGTATCGATGTCTCAAAATAACCCTCGCTCTGATACCACTTGTTGCGCCTGAAGCAATAATCACAACAATACAGAAGCAATAGACAACAATCAATAATCAAATGCGCAGGAAAAATAAAGCACACCAAGATTTACGTGGAAAACCCTCCAGTGTAGAGGGAAAAAACCACGGGCCACCAGAAAAATCTTCACTATCAAATAATAGTTATACAAAGTTCTTCTCTAGCTAAAACTAGAGCTAATCAACAACTAGAGAAACAATTGGAGAAATCTCACCAAATAAGTGACTCAACAAATACACCCTGGATTTGTTCCTAGAGAGCTTCAAACCCGATTTTCACCGTTCAGAATGTAGAACTCTGAATCATAAACCTCCTGACAAGGTTTCAAATCAATCGGACCACGGATTGACTTCCGTTCAACCAACTCTCCCTTCTCCTTTTTCTCTCTCTGCTTTTCCTGGCTTTTCTTCTTTTTTCTGCTTGGTTTTTGACACACACACAAAACAACCCCACCTCTTTTTTATTAAGTAGTTAGGGCTCTGTGTAAAAATAAAAGATCAAGGCCCATGGCCTTTACTTGGTCCAAAACCACTTACATGGGACTAGACCCCATTTTCCTAACACTAATTTAGTTTGTGCTTTATTTTAATCAAAAGTAAGGGTTATAAAATTTTCATGATGATTTTTTTAAATGAAAATTATATGATACACCATTCAAAATTTTAAACTCGATAAATAAGTTTATAAGATTATTACATATCAATAGGCCATAATTAAAAAAATTAAGTACATAGACAAATTAATGAATTAAAAGTTATCTCAAATAATTTTTTAAAATTTTATAAAGAAAATTAAAAAATTGACATGTATTTTATAATAATATATTTATAAAAATTAATAAATTTGTAAAAACTCTATCATATATATATAATAATAATAATTCAATTATTAAATGAAGATACCAATCCTATAAACCATAAATCAACAATCAAGTCAATTTATAAAGTAACAATTCTAAAATATATATAAATTTTTAGTCATTTAACTTGGTTTAAGCCTATCCTTTATTCAATATGGAGTCTTATCCAATTCTTTTGGCCTCTCATTTTGGCCTCTCATTTATAACTTGTTCATGGTGCTAATTAAATTAAAGGTTGGAAGATACACAAGAGTCTGAATAGGAAAGATTTAAATGAAATAAATGAAAATTTGTAAGTAAAGATTTAAAATCATACATATCTTCATCTTCATCTCTTATTTTTAATAAAATTTTTTATTTTCATTCAAATAAAAAATCAAATTTTTATCAAAGTTAGATAAAATTGACATCTCTAGTGTAATGAAACTATTTAGGATTCATTTAAATTGATGATAAAATTAACTTTTGTGAGATTAAGAACAGCAATTAGATTAGGTACTATATCAATGAGATTAAAATCAATTGCCAAAACATGTATTCCCATGCAAACAAGAGATGGAAGTAAGGTAAATTATAATTAGAAAAAAATCACCATAAATGTAATAAGAATTTTAAATATTTAGATTTATAAATTAATAAATAATTTAAATCAGCAAATTATTTTTATGTAAAATAATAATTTTTGATAAATAATTAAAAACTAATAAAAATAATAATATATCAAAAGATACTTTTTCTTGAATATTTTATTAATGATCTAGTTATCTATTTTTAGTTAAAATAATAATATAATATAATAGTAAAATTTACTTTTCATTAATTAATTTTTATATAACAGTAAAATTTATAAAATAATAATTTTTAGTTCATGATATAATTATAATTTTATTTATTTATAAGTTTATTATATAATAAAATTTTTCGTTATATTAAATTAAAATATTATTTCATAATTTATTAATTAAAAAGTAAAATAAAAAAGAAAGCAAAAATGTTTAAAGTGTCAAAAGTATGGTGTGGTGGAGCCACGTAAATATAATTATACCGCGTCTTCACTATCCAAACAACAAAGCATGTTACAATTGCAACAAAAAAGGTACTTAAAATGCATTGAATAGTAGCATCAATTCATTATAAATGAAGGTTTAGATAAAATTTTGTCAATGAAATTTGTGAAGTTTTTTATTGAAATATTAAAAAAATTTAAATTGAAAATCTAAATTGATAAATTAAAAAATTCTTGTTACATCAATCAAATTAAGCATTTAAAAGAAAATCATAAAAGCTTAAAAGAAAGAAATTTTTTAGAAGGCATCCGATTTTAAAATAATTTACCTTAAATAGAGAGTTTTTCATAATAAAATAAATTGTTGTGTTATGTGGTATTAACAAAAATAATAATAGCAACTAAATATAAAAATATACAATACGAATTGTATGAATTATAATTTTATAATAATATTGGTTTGAAATTTATAAATTATAACAATAATATGATTTATAATTGATTTTATGACACAAAAAATTATTATCAATTTCAACAAATGCAAAATGATACATAAAATTGCTGCTAATAGAAAACAAAAACAAAGTGCAACCTTACCATTACAATTTATTGAGTGCTAAGCTAGCAAAATTTTAGGTAACTAATCCTAACACTATTCAATGTAAATCCAATATAAATTATCTTTGACTTCTGTGATCTGTTCTGATTTTGAATGGAAAACTTCTTTTCATCAAAGTTTTTTTGTTTTAAAAAAAAAATCGATGTTGATTTAATCAATGGATTAAAATTTTAAGGGGAGAAAGTGAAAACATTATAAATATGTTATTTTTTAATGTGTGTTTGATAAGAAAAGTTGAAAAATAAATAAAATATATATTTTTTTCATTTATTATTTGATAAATTTAATACATAAGCTAAATAGAGATGAGATGAAGTGAAAAAGTTAAAAGTTGAATTTATTTCAAATAAATTTTGAAGCGTTGATTCTCATAATATTTTATTTAGTATCTTTCAATCAAGTTATTTGATAATTAAAATGAAATTATAACTTTAAAATCCATATTGAATTTCAAATATAAATAAATGGATTGACAATTTTTAATCAAACTATTAATTTTAACACTGAAATAAATGTTATGGTTGAAATTTACACCACTTGCAACTTAGCTATCTTACCCTAGTTAACCATCTTTCTCCCTTACAATATATAAAAAAAAAAAAAACATAAGAAAGGAAAAGAAAAAAAAAAGTACAAACATTGAAACATTTCAATCGGTGCCAATGTTAATTGCAGGAAGACTTCGGAAGTCTTTATTCATCCAAAAAGAAGTAGATCAAATCTACTTCAAAAAACAACATCAATTACTTTAAACATTACAATAGTTTAACCAAAACTACTTAACCACAATACATTTAATTCATGATTTCAAGACTCCCAGAAATTGCACATAGCCTGATCTTTGGAAGAAATATGAGCTGAAAGTGAGTTGTCAAATTTTGATTGAATTGTATCTTTGATGGAACCAAAAATGGCATAAATTAAAAGATTTTATTATATATTAATGAGCAAAATTTGAAAAATTTTTAAATAAAATTGATAGATATTTTAAACGGGTATTTTTACTAGAAATTTTAACATAATTTCTATCGTTAAATAAGTATTAATCAAATTTGAATTATAAATATCATGTTCAATAATTATTATATATATTATTAATTTTCTCTTTGAACTTTATCAATCTATTGATTTTGATTTTTCATTAACATTATTATTAAATTATTTTTAATAAAAAACTTTACAAACTTTACTTTAAAAACTTTATTTATATGTTACCTACAGTGCAATACTGCATAAACGATACATGTGGAAAAAAAAAAGGCCAATATTTTTTCTTCCTATAGTAGAAAGAAATGCAAGAAAGTAATAAATTAAAGATTATTATTTTATGCATCAGCTATAATTTTATATATTGATAATAAAAATTTTATAATTTAAAAATGATGCTATAATTTTATATATTGATAATGAAATTTTTAAAATTTAAAAATGAGATAAGGGAGTTGGCACGAATTTATTTCATTTTAATAATTAATTTTTTAATTTAATAAATATATTTTAGTGGAATACTTGTCCACACTCTAATTCTACTATCATTATGTAGAAAAATTTTTAATTTAATAAATATATTAATGTACAAATTTTAAAAAGAAAGAAAAAGTAGACAGAATGACGCAAATCTTCCTGCATTTTCAAAAGAAAAGGTGATAAAAGACAAATAAATTACTTTAAGAAATGCAAACTTTCCAACTTTCAGAAAATTTGCATCATAATCATATTTTTTTATTAAGGCATTTGATTCAAAAGAAAGAAGATTATTAATCATATTTTTATTTTTGATTATTTAATTATTACATTTGGTTATACAATATTTTCAAATATCAAGAATGTAAGATTATTTGTAATATCAAAATAGGGCTTCAATAACTTACATACTAAATTGATACCAAAAATATTTTAACCACAAACCTTTTCTGACACCGAACTATGTTCATAGTTAAATTTCTTTGTTTTTCTTTTTTTAAGAAAATAGATTCAAATTTTATTTTAGAGAAGAAATAATACATCAATCAACTTAATAAAATATTTTGATAATTTTTATTTTTCTTGCTTTGCATACCTTTTTAAATGCACTTTGATAACCAAATATACAATATGCATGAATCCAAATAAATTTGTTTTGCCAAAATACATGACCACCGCCAATTTTCCTTCTATAAAGAAATAAAAATAAAATCTTAAGAAGGATTAGAACAAATAAAACTTAGAACTGAATTAGTTCACTGCCATACATAACATATCCACGAATTATAATTGATGATGCAAATTAATATATATGTACAATATTATGCACAAAAGGATATAAATAAAAATTAATTCGTGTAATAAAGGTGGACATCTACGCTCATAGTAATTTAGTTTACTTAAGTTTTTATTTCTATTGAGTGTATGTTTTAACTTCATTTGAATTTTTTTAATGAAATATAATAATTAATGATAACTTTTGTATATATTTTTAAATTTTTTAAAATTTTAAAATTAAAATATATTAAACAAATTTTGATTATTTAAAATTATTATTTTATTTTTAAAATAATTATTTTTTATTATTTAATTAATTTTATTCTTATTTTTAAATAATTTGATAAATTTAATTCATACATAAAATTAAAGTTAAATAAATAAAAATGTGCCAGATAGATAAAAATATAATTTATATATAACAATTTAGTATAAAAAATATAGTTTAATATTAAAAAGATTATGATTTTCAAAAAATTATAGTCTAATATATAAAAGGACTACGATTTTTAAAAAAATCATAGTTTATATAGATAAAATTGTAGTTTAATATACCTATAAACTTTGATTTTTGAAAAAAATCATTGTCTAATATAAAAAAACTATAACTTTTTTAAAAATCGTAATCTAATGTTTAAAAATAGTAATTTAAAAAAAGTTTTTTCAAGTTCCCTGGCTGCCCCACCCTAATCAACTGTGTTTCTTTTTTCCCATTATAATAAAGAAATGAAAAGAAAAAAGGGTTAGAAACATCCCAATTGACGCCAACGCCAATTGGAGGAAGGATTCAGAAGCATTTCAGGAAGTCTTTCACACATGATTTACGTGGTATTGCAATAACTTTGGATCTATTTGGTTGGATATTAAAATTAGTTTTAAAAAAATTAAAAATAGTGGTAGATATAAAATAGATTATCGTAACAAAAAAAATTAAAATCAGTCGTAAAATGTTTTTGAATACAAAAATAATGATGATGATAAGATGAATTATAGTAAAAAAATTATTATTAAAGATATTAAATCAAAATTATATGTAATAAAAATTTTAAATTATTTAATATTTATCAAATTAATAAATTATTATTAAATTATTTTATGTCAAATAATGATTTTATTAATAAATAATTAAAAGTTATTTATTAATTTCTTATATAAAAATAAATTTTATTTTTTATTAAATTTACAAAATTATTTTACAATTTTTAAGTAAAAAAAGAAATAAAAAAAATTAAGTGATTAACTTGAAAGAGAAAAAAAAAAATAAATAAAGGGGAAAATGAGTACTAGAACTCAAAACTCCATTGAACGGTGAAAATCACATCACACTATAAAATTATTTGGATTGCATTTGACAAGTATGTCATTTCGACCAATTAAAAGAAAATTGTAAGTAAATAATAATAATCAAAATATTAAAAAATACCGTCATACTTTCCCCATATGCTAAAAACAAAAAAAGAGTAAAAAACTCACTCATCACTATTGTCTTTCTATCTCCAAACAAAAAAACAAAAAAAGATGAAAACAAAAACAAAAGGTTAAACCTTTTCTCTCATAAACCCCATTTTCCTGCTACGAGATCTAGACTTGATGACAAAAAAGAGAGTCGGTGGATTTGATCCAACTTTGAATTCAATTACACATTTGAAATTTGCCAAAAATTTGAAATCCCTTCTTCTTTTTAGCAAAATAAATGAATTTATTTTTTGACTTTTGAAAAGCCTGCTTGAATTTCATTACACCCTTCAAATACTTCATCCAACCATAGCCTAGAAGAAGAAATTTAATAAGGGCTTGATCCCACTTTCAACAAGAAATATTAGTGTTTTCACATTTTAGGTTCGTTTAATTCTTTTAGTCATAACTTATACTTAACACTCATTGGTTTAGAAATAAAAAAGTAGCCAACATTTCAAACAAATAAAAAAGAAAGAAAAAGTAGACAAAATAACGCAGATCTTCCTGCATTTAAAAAAAAAAAAGTCATAAAAGACGAATCAATTGCTTTAAAAAATGCAAACTTTCCGACTTTCAGAAAATTTGCATCATAATCATTTTTTTTTTTATAAAGGCGTTTGATTCAAAATAACGAAGATTATTAATCATATTTTTATTTTTGATTATTTAATTATTATATTAAGTTATACAATATTTTCGAGTGTCAAGAATGTAAGATTATTAGTAATATCAAAATAGGGCTTCAATATCAAATAAATTACATCCTAAATCAATACCCAAAAATATTTTAACCATAAACTTTTTTTTTGACATCTAACTATGTTCATAGTTAAATTTTTTTTGTTTTTTCCTTTTTAAGAAAATAGATTTAAATTTTATTTTAGAGAAGAAATACTACATCAATCAACTTAATAAAATATTTTGATAATTTTTATTTTTCCTGCTTTGCATACCCTTTTAAATGCATTTTGATAACCAAATATACAATATGCATGAATCCAAACAAATTTGTTTTGTCAAAACATGTGACCCCACTAATTTTCCTTCCATAAAGAAAGAAAAATAAAATTTTAAGAAGGATTAGTGCAAATAAAACTTGGAACTGAATTAAGCTCACCACCATGCATAACGGATCCAAGAATTATAATTGCTGTTGCAAATTAATATATGTGTACAATATTATGCATAAAAAGGACATAAATAAAAATTAATTCGTGTAATAACAATGGACATCTACGCTCATAGTAATTTAGTTTACTTAAGTTTTTATTTCTATTGAGTGTATGTTTTAACTTCATTTGAATTTTTTTAATGAAATATAATCATTAGCGATAACTTTTGCCTATATTTTTAAAATTTTTTAATTTTTAAAATTAAAATATATTAAAGAAATTTTAATTATTTAAAATAATGATTTTATTATTAAAATAATTATTTTTATTATTTAATTAATTTTATTCTTATTTTTTAAAATAATGTGATAAATTTAATTCATACATAAAATTAGAAATTAAATAAATAAAAATGTGCCAGATAGATAAAAATATAGTTTATATATAATAGTTTAGTATGAAAAATATAGTTTAATATTAAAAAGATTACAACTTTCAAAAAATTATAATCAAATATATAAAAGGACTACGATTTTTTTAAAAAGTCATAGTCTATATAGATAAATTTGCAGTTTAATATACCTAAAAACTTTGATTTTTGAAAAAAATCATAGTCTAATATAAAAAGACTAACTTTTTTAAAAAATCGTAATCTAATAGTAAAAAACCTTAATTATTAAATTTTTTTTTCAAGCACCCCAGCTGCCCCCAATCAACTGTGTTTCATTTTTTAAACCACAATAAAAAAAATGAAAAGAAAAAAAAAAAAGATTAGAAACATCTCAATTGACGCCAACGTGAATTGGAGGAAGACTTCATAAGTCTTAGTAAGTCTTTTAAAACTAGTATAAGAGTAATATCACACCCTACCTGCCCCAACCTAGTTAGCTGCCTTTCTACGTAATAAAGAAAAAAAACGTACAATCTTATGCATGAAATTGAATTAAGCTCACTGCCATGCATAAGGGACCCAAGAATTATAATTGGTGAGGCAAATTAATAAATATGTACAATCTTATGCATGAAAGGATATAAAAAAAAATTAATTCAAGTGAAATAAAGATGGACATCTAGCTAGCTTATAATACTTTATTTTATTTAAGTTTTTATTTCTATTGAGTGTATGTTTTAACTTCATTTGAGTTTTTTTTAATGAAATATAATAAATAATGATAACTTTTGTATATATTTTTAAAATTTTTTTAATTATTAAAATATGTTAAACAAATTTTAATTATTTAAAATTATTATTTTATTTTTAAAATAATTAAGTTTTATTATTTAATTCATTTAATTAGTTTTATTCTTATTTTGTAAATAATTTGATAAATTTAATTCATACATAAAATTAGAAATAAAATAAATAAAAATGTGCCCAATAGATAAAAATATATATAGTTTATATATAATAGTTTAGTATGAAAAATATAGTTTAGTATTAAAAAGAATAC
The DNA here is from genome assembly GCF_002303985.1 of Durio zibethinus. The sequence continues at coordinate 507,091 of NW_019167926.1, read as the reverse complement.
AATTTTCAAAAAATTATAATATAATATATAAAAGGACTACGAATTTTTAAAAAATCATAGTCTATATTAAAAAAAATAACTTTTTCAAAAAATCATAATCTTATAGTAATTGGTACACAATCTAATAGAAATCTAATAGTCTATATAACGTTAAAATTAATTTTAATAAAATTAAAATAGTGGTAGATATAAAATAGATTATTGCAATAAAAAATTTAAAATCAATAGTAGAATTTGTTTGAATACAAAAAGTAATGATGATGACGAAATGAATTATAGTAAAAAATTATTAATAAAAATATTAGATTAAAATTATATGTAATAAAAAGTTTAAATTATTTAATATTTAAAAATTATTAAATTATTATTAAATATTTTATGTCAAATAATGATTTCATTAGTAAATAATTAAAAGTTATTTACTAATTATTATATAATAAAATTTATTTTTATATTAAATTTACAAAATTATTTTCTAATTTTAAGTAAAAAAAAAGAAAGAGAAAAAATTTTAAGTAATTAACCTGAAAGAGCAAAAAAAAAAAAAAAAAAAACAAATCAAGGGGCAATTGAGGACAAGGACTCAAAACTCCATTGAACAGTGGAAATCACGTCACCCTATAAAATTAGTTGGCAACTGCATCAATTATGGAGGTTTGATGGGAGTTTATGTATTTTATTAAGGACACCTATATGTTCAAAGTTCATTTACTTTGGCAAATAAATAAGATGACATATACCGGTTAATACAAGGTTATATATTTTAAGTTTTCTCATCTATCAAAAAACAAAAATGAAATATTATTTTATTTTTTATTTTTTGTAGACACCCCATTTTGTCCGGAGTCTTTGTCAATTAAAATCGGTCCAAGCTTGATTGTAAATTTTATTTATTTATTTATTTATTTTATTTTTATTTCATATTTATCATTTTTTAATTTTTATCTTATGGTCTACTTATTGTTTATTTTCTTTTTCTATTTTCATTATCTTATTATTTTTTAAAAAAAAAGAAAGATTGAGATTAAGTTTGATGATGATCAGAAAAGATAATTAGGTACTAATCTTTAGCATTTGATGACTAGTGGGAATCAATCTGAAACACAATCACTTGGTTTTATATATCATTACAACTCACAGGTTGAAAAGAGAGAAAAGAAAAAAACAGAGGAAAGATAGAAGAAGAATCCGAATAGAAGCAGGCGTCTTGATACACGCCACAATCTTTTTTTCCAAACAAAAATGGTCGTTTCATTTTCTTAGGATTTTCTTTGGTTTTCTTGAATCTCAAAAAAAAAAAAAAAAAAGAGAGAAATGAGAGAGTGTATTTCGATTCATATCGGTCAGGCCGGTATTCAGGTCGGCAATGCTTGCTGGGAGCTTTACTATCTCGAGCATGGCATTCAGCATGATGGCCAAATACCAAGTGATAAGACTGTTGGTGGAGGAGACGATGCTTTCAACACCTTTTTCAGCGAAACTGGTGCCGGAAAGCACGTTCCTCGTGCTATATTTGTTGATCTGGAGCCTACTGTTATCGATGAAGTTAGGACTGGAACGCATCGTCAGCTGTTCCACCCTGAGCAACTCATCAGTGGGAACGAAGATGCTGCCAACAATTTCGCCTGTGGCCATTATACGATTGGAAAAGAGATTGTTGATCTCTGCTTGGATCGTATCCGAAAGCTCACTGATAATTGTACCGGACTCCAAGGGTTCTTGGTTTTCAATGCTGTTGGTGGTGGTACTGGTTCTGGCCTTGGATCTCTTCTCTTGGAGCGTCTCTTTGTTGACTATGGAAAGAAGTCAAAGCTTGGTTTCACGGTGTATCCTTCACCTCAGGTTTCTACATCTGTTGTAGAGCCTTACAATAGTGTGTTGTCCACTCATTCGCTCCTTGAGCACACTGATGTTGCTGTGCTCCTCGATAATGAAGCCATATATGACATCTACAGGCGTTCTCTGGACATTGAACGACTCACTTATGCCAATCTTAGCCGCCTTGTCTCTCAGGTTATCTCATCTCTTACTGCCTCTTTGAGGTTTGATGGAGCTCTGAATGTGGATGTGATCGAGTTCCAGACTAACCTGGTTCCCTATCCCAGGATTCATTTTATGCTTTCCTCCTATGCACCTGTTATTTCAGCTGAGAAGGCTTACCATGAGCAACTATCAGTGGCTGAGATCACCAATAGTGCTTTTGAACCCTCTTCCATGATGGCCAAATGTGACCCACGCCATGGAAAGTACATGGCTTGCTGCCTCATGTACCGAGGTGATGTTGTGCCCAAAGATGTGAATGCAGCTGTGGCCAACATCAAGACCAAGCGCACAATCCAGTTTGTTGATTGGTGCCCTACTGGATTTAAATGTGGTATCAACTACCAGCCACCTACAGTTGTTCCAGGAGGAGACCTTGCTAAGGTGCAGAGGGCTGTCTGCATGATCTCCAACTCAACCAGTATTGCAGAAGTGTTTTCCCGCATTGACTACAAATTTGATCTCATATGTGCCAAGCGTGCTTTTGTGCACTGGTATGTTGGTGAAGGCAAGGAGGAGAAGGAGAACTAAAGGGAATTTGTGCCAAGCTCACGGTTATTGTCGTGGTACTTTTGATCTGCACATTCTCGCTTTTGTTTTTGGTTACAATTAGTGGAAATCGCGGATTTCTCCAGCCTTCTGAAATCAATACAGAAGAACTTTGGAAAAGTACCAAGGCTGGCAGCTGGAGGCCATCATCTGCTCCAACCACAAATGGTGGGTTTTCCATGCTTATATATTGGCAAGGTTACCACGGGTCAACAAATGGTCTTCCTCCACAGCAGCAACCGTTACTCCGACTCCCACCTGGCTTGCCAATGCCACCTTCCATGCAGCAATCTATGCAATATCTAGCCATGAATGTGTCATTACCTGTTGCAGCTCCTAACTTGCTAGCTTCTCAGTTTTCTGAAAACAGTCAGTTGCTGCCACCCTTTTGCTAAGAAGGACATGGAGATTGTTCGTGTGTCACCTCCAGAATTGACGTTAGCACCAGACATCTCTGCATTTATTCAAAGAAGGGCAGCTGCCTATCCTATGTTTGTGATGATAGAGAGGAATACAGTTAGCAAAACCAGCTTCAAGACAAGCTCATCCAAGACCTTAAACCTGAGCCATTCATTAATCAAAACCAAAGCCTTGAGTTGGAACCCATTCAAGAAACAATCTAGGCCTAATTCAAAAAGTTGGCTTAAATTGATTTTGATTCGGGATTAAGCTCAATTTTTGGTAAGATGTTTTCTTTCCCGTTTTGATTTTTTTTTTTGGTTCTAGCATGTCATTTATTCACTTATTTTATGTTTTTGTGATTTAAAAACATTGTTTAATAATAAAAATAATAATTTCAAAAAAAAAATTCTCGAGGAAAAGTTGAAAGTATCAATTTTCCTTAAAAATAAAGTTTTCAAAAAAATGATTTTTTTTTTGAAGAAAAGTTGAAAGTATCAATTTTCCTCAAAATTAAAGTTTCCAAAAAATATTTTTGGGGAAAAGTTGAAAGTATCAATTTTCCTTGAAAATAAGCTTTCCACAAAAAAATATTTTGGGAAAAAGTTGAAAGTATTAATTTTTTCGGCACAAAAGCAATCATTCTTTTTTTCCTTTTTATTTTTTTAATGTTAAATAATCCGACGATGGAGCCTCTGTAAGTGAGACAGTAGTTTTCTTGCATACTCCTGAGGTGAGGAAATTTTCTCAATTTTCTGCTAAAAGTATTAGAGTCAATTGAGAATAATTTCCAATAATTAATCACTTGGTAAATTTTTAAGGCTCATTGGATAACACAAATTTAAGCTGGTACCATCTTTTGATGGGCGTTGTGAAGGTGCTATAACCTTCCTCACACGTAACCGAACTCCCGAACCCTGTTCTGGTTAGTAGACCTGAACCTATTCTTTTAGGGACCCCTGAACTTAGGTGTTCCCTGAAAGGACAGATTCTTTAGGTGGCCAATCACACCTAGATAAAAAAAGATTGGTGGCAACTCCTTTAAGTCAATGTCTAGCGATAGATTCCCGGATTTAGACGTTATGATAGCTTGGCGACTCTATTGGGGACGTTCGAGAGTCAGGCCAGAAAATAAATTTGTGTTATCCAAAAGCCTAATAAAATTGAACCTTTTGTATAGATTTTTTATTCATTCATGTTTATTTACTTTATTAATTATGTCATTCATATGCATATGCATAACATGAGCTCCGTCCCTCTAGGAGGGAGTAAAGTACCTATTGCTTTCGTGAGGTTTAATGCCTCCGCAGTGGCTAACGAAATACTCCCATTCAAATTGAACCTTTTTCACTTGTAGCCTGTAATGGGTGAGGATTAGGGTACCTTACTAGTCTGTGATGGACAATGATGTAAGGAGCAATTTGGAAACCTTTAGACTTTAACCTTGAACCACATATAGTGAACCTTAGAAGTACCTAAACCTAAGATAGAGCCCTTTCTACCCAATGATAGGTATACCCTGAAACTAGGACATAAGAAGAATGTTTATCTAATCATTTTGATTGTTTGACTTTGTACATCATTTTCATTATCATATGTAACATTATGCATCAGCATCACTTTCATTTCATCTATGAAACTAACTATGTTGTTTGTCTGATTTTATGCATCTATATTATTTTCATGATCATGTTTTAATACAATCATTTGCATCCATTTCATATTAGATTTCATCCATAAAAATATACATTTCATTCGTGCATCAACGCATCATACATAAAACATAGCATAGCATTTTTAATCATAATTGTGGTGCTAAAGGTTCAAGGATAGCTCCACCAAACAACCCCACTCACTAATACAAAAGCTCAAGCCAGACTAATGGAACAAGAAAATTTCAGTCGTCTCGAGAGAATAGAAAAAGCTCAGGAGAAGTTAAAAGGAGAGTTGAATAAGATTTTAGGGGCAAACTGATTTAATATGGTGGTCCAAATTTTGAGTTGAATGTTACTCATCGACAGCGAGTGGAGAAAGCCTGTTTTTAAGAAGTGAATTTCAATTATCTATCCTACAATTGAACAGAACATCGATCATATTCCAGCAGCTACAGCTGAAGATGTGAAGCTTACGGTGGCTGCTACTCAGAGAGCTCTTTCTAGAAACAAAAGCAAAGATTAGGCTTCAGCTTCTGACGCTGTTCATGCCAAGTATTTATGGGCCATCGTTTCCAAAATAACAAAGAGAATATTTGAATTAGCAAAGCTTGAGCAATTGATTATGGGAAACCACTTGATGAAGCAACTTGGGACATTGATGATGTTGTTGGATGTTTTGAGTACTATACGTACCTTGTTGAAAGTTTAGATGCGAAGCAAAAGGTTGCCATCTCTCTTCCTATTGAGACATTTAAGAGTTATGTGCTTAAGGAACCACTTGGGGTCATTGGATTGATTACTCTATAAAAGTATCCACTATTGATGGTCGCCTGAAAAGTAGCTCTTGCTTTGGCTGCAGATTATGTTGCAATATTGAAACCTTTCGAGTTGGTATCTATCATCTGTTTGGAGCTAGCTGACGTGTGTAGGACGGTTGGTTTTCCTTCAGATGTCTTAAACATTCTAACTGGATCGGGCCCGAAAGTTATGATTTCTTTGGCATCTCATCTCAATGTTGACAAGATTGCCTTTACCAGAAACACTATAATAGAGAGCATGATAATGGAAGCAGCTGCTCAAATGGTCAAGTCTGTATCTTTAAAACTTGATAGGAAAAGCCCAATCATTTTGTTTAAGGATCAAGAATATGAAGAGTCGCAATGAATCAATGGGGTGAGATAAAAATCCTTCACCTAGTTCCCCAGGGGCATGATTTTAAAGAGGATGTTAAAACTGGTTGAATGCTACTTGTCATTCTAAGAGTTCTTTTAAAGTAATGTTAGGATTTCTTTTCTGCAATATGATTTCACTTGTTATCATTTTAATAAGGGCAAGTTAATGCATTTCATTACATTTTCTCTTTCACTCGACCATTATTCCATGCCCTGTTACCTTTCATAACTTTACATTCCTATTCTTAAATTTCAGATGATGAATATTTAGACAATGATAACAATAATTTTGGGATTTAATTTTGAAAACTCATCCGCATTAATATGAGGAGATGATTTGAGCAAAAAAGTAAGCTGTTATCGGGAGGTGAAATAGATATGTCTTGAAGATGTGGCAATCTTTTTATACAAGTTCATGAGCTTTGTTTTAATAGATGATGTTCAAGAAAGGTAATCACAATTGAAGATGAAAAATGACGCATCTTTCTTTTACATTTGAAAAAACCATTTTAATTGCTAACCCCTTTAGCCTATCAATGATTTTTTTTTTTGAAAGAACCGCGCACAAAGGATCACCCTCTAACTGGAGGGTAATGTTCGAAAAAAAAAAAAAACCACAAAGGTCTCAAAGATGGAAAGAGAAAGAAAAGCAAAAGAAAAATAAATGCCACACATGATTTGAGGTAAAGTAATGAGAATCTTTTGTGTGAAGAAAGAAAAAATAGTGAAATGATGTAGGGGCAAAATGTCAAGTTGTATCAAATGATCCTTTGATCTTGAACCTTTTTAATATATGTTTTGAGCCTATTATATCCATTTCTTTTATGACTCCTCACCTTGGCCTACTTTACAACCTTGAAAAGTCCATTTGGATCAAGTGTGAATGCTTAAATTGAATGATCATATATTGGGCAAAGACATGCTCATGATGAAACAATGGAATCATGCTACATTGCTCTAAAGTTTGATGTAAAGAAGATATCAACAATGGATGAAAAATGAGAAAAAAGAAAAGAAGATGATGAAAAAAAATAAAAAAAAAAAGAAAAAAAAAGAAAGAAGAAAAAAATGAGAAAATGAAAAAAGAGATTCAAATTGAAAACCTGAAAGGGTGATTTTGGTAGAAAAAAGATCCAGGTCAAATGGTTCACATGAATGGAAGATCAAAGACATCTGAAGATCCCTCTAAGATTGGGGCAAAGTTCGCCAAACTCAAGATGACTTCAACAGTAAATGGAATGAGTTTTTGAAAAAGAATCCTAGATTAATGTTGAGAATTGTCTGAATATTCATCATTTGGACATACCATTCATCCCAATGACATGTATCCAGTTTATTTCCTTTCCTATTTGTTTTGTACCAAAATAGATCTTCATTGATTATCTTTACCATAATTCACCTTGTGTTCTCTTATTGTTACACCTCTAGAATGAATTGAGAAAACGCTTGATTGCATTGTATTTGTCAAGATTTGAAATGATAATGAATGAATGAATATGTGCTTAAAAGAGTCTTGTATTCATTTGAAAAGAAATCTAAGATGATGGTAGTGACAAAATGAAGAAATGGTAGAGACTTAAAAGAGATGATTTGGAAAGATATATGATGTGACCAAATAAAGAATATGATGGGGCAAATTTTGAAAAGTGGTATAACCAAGTGATGAGTACAAAGATGAATTGGTCGATATGACTTGCAAGTTATGATTGAATGATGAGAACAATCAGTAGACAAAGTTTGTTTTGGAATGGTTAATGCTGAGACACCTATGAGTAATGACCCAGTGATGGTGGATGAAACTTGTTTTGAAATTTGTTAGTGCTGAGAAGTTCATTGAATGATGGTCAAGTGATGATCGATTGATGAAGCTTATTCCAAGGTATTGAGAAATTGAAAAAGGGAGAATGTGAGATGGTGGGGTCTTGAGGACCATATTCCACAATTATTTAGAATTTTGTTACATAGACATCTGCATTACATGCATCATGGTGGCATTGTCGCTTGAATAGTACATACACATAATTTGATGAATTAAACGATTAGGACATTGAATTTGGGAAGAGATTTCTTACAGAAAGAATGTGAGTGGAAAAGACAATTGAGAGCTACACTGGTTTGATCTTAGGAGAGCAGTGTAATTGAATCTTTGAAGAATCAAAAGGCTTGACGCCCAAAAAAAAAAAAGCTTCAGAAACTTGAGTACCATACATTGAATAAGAATTAATTGGCCAACATTTGCATAGCATGCATTGAAATTCATATGCATTGCATAACATACACTACTTTCAGGAAAGTATAGTGTATAAATTTAAGAAGCAGGGGTGTTCCAACATCTCACATAGAGAAGACAGATATGAAGATATTTTGCAAATTTGAGAAAAAAACTTGTCAGGTAAGTTCCTAATCCTTGAAATAGGATGTCTTTTGGTATCAGGGTTGATTTATAAGACCTTTGGGCATAATCTCCTGAAATTCCTTCAAACACAACTTTCAACTCCTTTGGACATGATTGTCAAGGAGCAATTTACTTTCAAAAGTCGTGGTGCCTCTGTTTAGAGGAGCAATTTATTTTTCAAAGTTGTGGTACCTCTGTAGAGGAGTAATTTACTTTTCAAAGTCGTGGTGCCTCTGTTTAGAGGAGCAATTTACTTTTTCAAAGTCATGGTGCCTCTGTTTAGAGGAGCAATTTACTTTCTCAAAGTCGTGGTGCCTCTGTTTAGAGGACCTTTGAAAAAAAAAAACAAAACAAAAAACAAAAAAATTGCCTCTGTTTAAGGGAGCTTTGTTTATGTTTCTCAAAATCGTTGAGCCTCTGTTTAGAGGAGCTTTGATCAATTTTTTCAAAAAAAAAACAAAAAAAAAGCAAGAAAACAAAAAAAAAAGTTGAGCCTCTGTTTAAATGAGCTTTATTTATGTTTTCCAAAGTCGTTGAGCCTCTGCTTAGAGGAGCTTTGATCAAAATTTAAAAAGAAAAAAAAGCAAAAAAAAAAGGCAAAAAAAATAATCCAGTTGAGTCTTGAATGGGTGTCTACGTCTTTGCACAATTTCTGTTTCATAGAAAATGTGTAAAGAGGGGTAGCTGTAGACACCTCATTTTGTCCGGGGCCTTTTGTCAATTAAAATCGATCCAAGCTCGATTGTAAATTTTTTTATTTTTTTATTTATTTTTTTTATTTTTATTTCAGATTTTTATTTCATATTTATCATTTTTTAATTTTTATCTTATGGTCTACTTATTGTTTATTTTCTTTTCTATTTTCATTATCTGATTATTTAAAAAAAAAAAAAGAAAGATTGAGATTAAGTTTGATGATGATCAGAAAGGATAATTAGGTGCTAATTTTTAGCATTTGATGACTAGTGGGAATCAAACTGAAACACAATCACTTGGTTTTATATATCATTACAACTCACAGGTTGAAAAGGGGGAAAAAAATAGAGGAAAGATAGAAGAAGAATTCGAATAGAAGGCAGGCGTCTTGATACACGCCACAATCTTTTTTTCCAAACAAAAATGGTCGTTTCATTTTCTTAGGATTTTCTTTGGTTTTCTTGAATCTCAAAAAAAAAAAAAAAAGAGAAATGAGAGAGTGTATTTCGATTCATATTGGTCAGGCCGGTATTCAGGTCGGCAATGCTTGCTGGGAGCTTTACTATCTTGAGCATGGCATTCAGCATGATGGCCAAATACCAAGTGATAAGAATGTTGGTGGAGGAGACGATGCTTTCAACACCTTTTTCAGTGAAACTGGTGCCGGAAAGCACGTTCCTCGTGCTATATTTGTTGATCTGGAGCCTACTGTTATCGATGAAGTTAGGACTGAAACGTATCGTTAGCTGTTCCACCCTGAGCAACTCATCAGTGGGAAAGAAGATGCTGCCAACAATTTCGCCCATGGCCATTATACGATTGGAAAAGAGATTGTTGATCTCTGCTTGGATCGTATCCGAAAGCTCGCTGATAACTGTACCGGACTCCAAGGGTTCTTGGTTTTCAATGCTGTTGGTGGTGGTACTGGTTCTGGCCTTGGATCTCTTCTCTTGGAGCGTCTCTCTGTTGACTATGAAAAGAAGTCAAAGCTTGGTTTCACGGTGTATCCTTCACCTCAGGTTTCTACATCTGTTGTAGAGCCTTACAACAGTGTGCTGTCCACTCATTCGCTCCTTGAGCACACTGATGTTGCTGTGCTCCTCGATAATGAAGCCCTATATGACATCTGCAGGCATTCTCTGGACATTGAACGACTCATTTATACCAATCTTAACCGCCTTGTCTCTCAGGTTATCTCATCTCTTACTGCCTCTTTGAGGTTTGATGGAGCTCTGAATGTGGATGTGACCGAGTTCCAGACTAACCTGGTTCCCTATCCCAGGATTCATTTTATGCTTTCCTCTTATGCACCTGTTATTTCAGCTGAGAAGGCTTACCATGAGCAACTATCAGTGGCTGAGATCACCAATAGTGCTTTTTGAACCCTCTTCCATGATGGCCAAATGTGACCCACCGCCATGGAAAGTACATGGCTTGCTGCCTCATGTACCGAGGTGATGTTGCGCCCAAAGATGTGAATGCAGCTGTGGCCACATCAAGACCAAGCGCACATCCAGTTTGTTGATTGGTGCCCTACTGGATTTAAGTGTGGTATCAACTACCAGCCACCTACAGTTGTTCCAGGAGGAGACCTTGCTAAGGTGCAGAGGGCTGTCTGCATGACCTCCAACTCAACCAGTGTTGCAGAAGTGTTTTCCCGCATTGACTACAAATTTGATCTCATGTATCCCAAGCGTGCTTTTATGCACTGGTATGTTGGTGAAGGCAAGGAGGAGAAGGAGAACTAAAGGGAATTTGCGCCAAGCTCGCGGTTGTTGTCGTGGTACTTTTGATCTGCACACTCTCGCTTTTGTTTTCGACTACAATTATTGGAAATTGCGGATTTCTCCAGCCTTCTGAAATCAATACAGAAGAACTTTGGGAAAGTACCAAGGCTGGCAGCTGGAGGCCATCATCTGCTCCAACCACAAATGGTGGGTTTTCCATGCTTATATATTGGCAAGGTTACCACAGGTCAACAAATGGTCTTCCTCCACAGCAGCAACCCTTACTCCGACTCCCACCTGGCTTGCCAATGCCACCTTCCATGCAGCAATCTATGAAATATCTAGCCATGAATGTCTCATTACCTGTTGCAGCTCCTAACTTGCCAGCTTCTCAGTTTTCTAAAAACAGTCAGTTGCTGCCACCCTTTTGCTAAGAAGGACATGGAGACTGTTCGTGTGTCACCTCCAGAATTGACGTTAGCACCAGACATCTCTGCATTTATTCGAAGAAGAGCAGCTGCCTATCCTATGTTTGTGATGATAGAGAGGAATACAGTTAGCAAAACCAGCTTCAAGATAGGCTCACCCAAGACCTTAAACCCGAGCCATTCATTAATCGAAACCAAAGCCTTGAGTTGGAACCCATTCAAGAAACAATCTAGGCCTGATTCAAAAAGTTGGCTTAAATTGGTTTTGATTCGGGATTAAGCTCAATTTTTGGTAAGATGTTTTCTTTCCCGTTTTGATTTTTTTTTTTTTTGTTCTAGCATGTCATTTATTCACTTATTTTATGTTTTTGTGATTTAAAAACATTGTTTAATAATAAAAATAATAATTTCAAAAAAAAAATATTCTCGAGGAAAAAGTTAAAAGTATCAATTTTACTTAAAAATAAAGTTTTCAAAAAAATGATTTTTTTTGAGGAAAAGTTGAAAGTATCAATTTTCCTTAAAAATAAATTTTCAAAAAAGGTTTTTTTTTTTTAGGAAAAATTGAAAGTATCAATTTTCCTCGAAATTAAAGTTTTCAAAAAATATTTTTGGGGAAAAGTTGAAAGTATCAATTTTCCTCGAGATTAAAATTTTTAAAAAATATTTTAGGAAAAAGTTGAAAGTATCAATTTTTCCGGCACAAAAACAATCATTCTTTTTTTTTTTTTTTTTTTTTTAATGTTAAATAATCCGACGATGGAGCCTCTGTAAGTGAGACAGTAGTTTTCTTGCAAACTCCTGAGGTGAGGGAATTTTCTCAATTTTCTGCTAAAAGTATTAGAGTCAATTGAGAATAATTTCCAATAATTAATCACTTGGTAAATTTTTAAGGCTCATTGGATAACACAAATTTAAGCTGGTACCATCTTTTGATGGGCGTTGTGAGGGTGCTATAACTTTCCTCACACGTAACCGAACTCCCGAACCCTGTTCTGGTTAGTAGACCTGAACCTATTCTTTTAGGAACCCCTGAACTTAGGTGTTCCTTGAAAGGACAGATTCTTTAGGTGGCCAATCGCACCTAGATAAAACAAGATTGGTGGCGACTCCCTTAAGTCAATGTCTAGCGATAGATCCCCGGATCTAGACGTTATGACATTTTTCATTGACTAATTGTCCATTTAAAATACTTATTGAAGAATTAAATCCTAATAAAATACATTTAATTTTTAAATATTATTATATAAATGTCATAAAAGTTATAATTGATTTATTCATCGTGAGCATAGCACTCATTTAAAACTAGAATAAGAGTAAAATATTCCCCACCTAGTTAACTGCCTTTCTCCGTAATAAAGAAAAAAGTAGAAACATCTAAAATTGACGCCAATGTCAATTGGTGGAAGACTTGAGAAGTCTTTCAAAGAGTGTTCCTGGTCATTCATGATTTATGTGGGTTTGCAATATTTTGATCATACCCTAATATGTACTCAATAATGCCGACATGTTTTTACCACATTCATGACTTGCGGTCTTGAGTTGACTCGTGCGTGTAACACATTTACTAATTTATTATTGCCGTGAACACGTTAGTTTATTAGTCTTTGTGGAAATTAGCTGGAAAGGGGCTGATTAAGTACTTGATCATCCGTGCTAGCCAATGTAATTTATACTTAAATAATTAGCAAAATATATATTCCTTTGAATTATCCAAATCATGTCTTCTTGCTTAACATCATTTCAAGTTCTGATGTTTTTCATGCTTGTACAGGTTCGGTCATCTTATATTTATCTAAATGAAATCATAGAATATTATTTTTATGTAATCATAAAATATTATTTTTTATTTAATTAAACCTTATTTTACATGAAAACTTAAGGAAATTTCAATATTTCACACGCTCAAGCTAAATTTTAATATTTTAAATATAGTAGGTTCAATGTTAGTGTTAATTTACACAATTCCTTTATTTAGGATTATTACACAATTTTAATATATAATTACAAGAAAACAAAACTTTTGACATGATCATTTAGCTAATAATAAGTGCATCTATTTTTCTGTTAAAAAGTCACATTTAAATCACTGATCTACCTCCAATTCCAAAAAAAAACAAAACAAAACAAAACAAAAATAAAACAAAAAGTGCTTGATACAAATGGAAAAGAAGCTTTTAACCAAAAGTTTCCAAACGACAATGTTACTATCCAACAATACTGTGAAACTAAAACTGAAAAAAAGTTTCTCTAATCTCTCTTTCTTTTTATGTTAATTTCTGATTAAATTTTCCATCTACTATATTTAAGTGATTTGGTTTTATTGAACCCATCAACCTTGTATATATAAAAAGTAATTTATTTTTAAGGATTTAACAAATTTTAATTTTATTTATTAATGAATTGTTACCATTAGTGAATCAAATATTTAACTACATATATATTAGATTGCTCAAACATTTGAATACAAAGGAGAGAAAAAAGGAGATTGAGAAAGCAAATTATACTCGTACTAAGAATTATTATCCAAATTGTTAGCACCTAATTAGCCACAAACTCCATGACCAACAGTTCTCCCACTTTGATGATCATGAAAAGATTGGGAAATGGAAACTATTGACTGGTAAGGGCTTGAGCAACCTATTGCGTGGTTGGCCGAATTTGGGAATTGTCATTCAAGCATACAAATGCTACCTTTGTAGGAAAGACTGCATCCTCTGCAACTTGGTTTTCTAGTGATGAGAGACGCTGGTCTATCGCATCTTTCAGTAAAATCTGTAGGTCATTAGGTACCAAAGCCGATGTCGATGCCAACGCTGATGATGATAAATATGATAGAATATCACCAGGGTGTCTTCCCATAAGAACTTCCACTGATAGAATCCCAAAGTTATGTACATTGCATTTTTCATCTACCTTCATTGTATAAGCAAACTTTGCTTAAAGAAATATATCTAATCAATGTGCTCTATTAAGCAACAAATATATCTAACCAATACACTATTATATAAAAATATTTAGAAGATTATAAAATACATGTTGAAAAGAAATTGTGAATATTTAGAAGATTACTTGAAAATTGAAATTTAAACATTTAAATAAAATTTTATATTTACTTCATCATATTGATATATTGAATATTGAAAAATTAAGTGTTAAACTTTAAAAATTAATTACACATTTCATACTTGAATTATAGTCAAATTCTTAATTTGATACTTAAAATTTGAAAAGTTACTATCATGATATTACTGGAACTTTATTTTAACGCATCAATTTGCACACGAAACTAATACTTTTAATTCAATGATTATTTGTTTAAAGCATATTAAAAAAAGAGATCAATAAATACCTAGAGTTATGTACTCGAAAGTACCAGCAAGTGAGGTCCAAGTAAGGTCCAAATCTAGAAGAACATTGTTGCTGGAAATGTCTTAATGAATAATAGGTGGTGAATGGTCATAATGCATATAAGACAAGGCATGGGCCACTGCTTTTACAACATTTAACCTCTTCTCCCAATCCAACTCCATTGCCTCGTCCTTATTCCTTAACACCATTTTCAAACTTCCCCTTTCTACAAACTCATAAACCAAAAATGAGTTCTTTGGATGTGAACAAAAGCCATACAGCTTCACAATGTTACGAGGCCTTATTTCTGATAAACCATGAATGTCGCTTTCAAAGGCTTTCAAGTTGTTGGAAATCATGTTATTTTCAGATTGGTGAAGTTTCTTCATTGCAACCACCTCATCATTGGGTAGCACAGTTTTATAAACAGCTCCATAGCCTCCTGAATGCAATTGTTGGAGCTGAAATCTTCAGTGGCTTTAATAATGTTCTCATAGATTATTCTTCCATCATATCCCCACAATGTGAAAAAATCTCCAAGTTGTGCCTCCATTGACTCAGATTTTCTAGTGCGGTTCCTTTGGCAAAGAATAAAGAAACTTCCAGCCATGATAAAGACTAAAAGAAGAAGACCAAAGAGTGAAAACGCAGCGAAAATGATGACCTTGGTGCTTTTTCTATGGCCAACGTTGTTGCTAGCAGCAGTGACGACACAATGCATTAGCCTAGTGGCATTACCACATAGGCCCTTATTGTTTCTTAAGGCATAAAATGAAGCCTCATGAAATGCCTTAATGTTGGGAATAGGACCTTCTAATTGATTGTAAGAGATATTCACAACAGTCAAGCTTTGTAAATCATTAAAAGAATTTGGCATGGAACCATTGAGCATATTGTCAGAAAGGCCCAACATTTCCAAGGAAAGTAATTTTGCAAGCTGTTGTGGTATCTCCCCAATAAGTAAATTCTGACTTAAATCTAGATTTTCAAGACCATTTATGTAGCTTATTGAAATTGGAATGCTTTCTCGAAGTTTATTCTTGTTCAAATTCAGGTTCAATAACTTAGAGCACTTTCCAAGTCGATTAGGAATTGATCCACTTAAATTGTTTGATGCCAAGTTAAGATGTCCTAGGTTTGAAAGAACTCCAATCTCTGATAGAATTTTGCCTGAAAGTTGGTTACCACTTAGCAAAAGATTGAACATCAATGTCAATGCTGCCAATTCCATGGGAATCTCACCCATGAGATGATTTGAAGAGACATCGACTTCTTGTAATTGAGTTGCATGTTTCAGCTCAGGTGGTATCTTTCTAGAAATGTTATTATTGGAGATTCATAGGCTTGTTAGACTATGGCATTGACCCAGTTTGAAGAAAGTTCACCATAAAAGTTGTTGTTGCTTAATGCAATATAATTCAAATTAGGATATATACTAAAAGCTTCTGATATATTTTCTGTCAACTGCTTTCCTTCAAGCCTAACTATGTAAAAGCTTTTGCAGTTTCTTAAACTTGATGGGTTCAGACCCGTTAAATTGTTATTGATAGCCCCAAGATATATGAGTTGTCCACCGAGGCATACATTCTCGGGTAATGGACTACCGAGATGGTTGTCTGATATTTGGAATGATTCCAAATGAGTAAGATTGCTGAACGAAGGAATTGGCCCTGATAAATGATTATATAGAAGACTTAACACCATCATATTTCCAATTGAAGTAGGGATTGAACCAAAAAACATATTTTGATCAAGGTAGAGAGTAGATAGGCTGGTCAAGTTTCCTATGGAAGCAGGGATTGAACCAGAGAAATTGTTATCAAAGAAAATAAGTTCTGTAAGAGATACAAGCATCCCTATCTCTTGACGTATTGACCCGAAAAGCTTATTTTTAAAAAGGTAAAGAGTAGACAATTTGGTTAAGTTTCCTATGAAAGCTGGGATGACACCAGTGAGATTATTACTTAACAACTGCATTGTGATAAGAGATCCAAGCTGTCCTATTTCATTGGGGATAGAACCAGAAAGGTTATTACCAGATAAATAAAGCCATACCAAGTTACTTAGTGTCGTAATGGTTTTGTGTCCGCCCGATAAATTTGAAAAAAAAAAAAGAAAAGGAGTCCCCACCAATTTTTTTTGGTTAGGTGCAATTGACCACCTATTAAAATTTATCCTTTTAATAAGATTTTAAAATTACTTAGAATTTATTAAAAATATAATTTTATAGTCTACGAAACAATTTAGTTATAGGAGTCGGTTACGTGTGAAAAAAGATTAGCACTCCCACAGAGTCCGTTTAAAAACGGTACCACTTAACTATGTGCTATCCATTGATTTTAATAAAAACAGTCTTATTTTTGGTGTTTGAAAAACAATTTTCTTGATTTTTCATTTATTGGAAATTGATTTTTTAATTTAATTTAATTTTTTAATGTTTTATTTTTATTCAAAAAAAATTAGAATCTTTTTATTGAAATAATTCTTAAAATGTTCCAATACTTTAGTAACATTAGATGAACTTTTTCTCACCTAGAGATTTCTTAGACATCGCTTCATGGAATATCTTAGAATCTCATCCTCGGATATTTGAATTTACTTTTTGCAAAAACTTTATTATGCATGCAATGCAAAATGCTAATATGTTGATGCATGTATTTTATTTTCTTTTTTAGAAATTTTATTGATTTTTATTTATTACATTATTATTATTATTTTGAAGAAAAGAGGAACTTTTTTTATATTAAAATTTTTTTATAAATATTCTAATACGCTGGTAATATTTAAAAAAATCATCTCTCATAGGGATTTCTTAAAATATCTCTACTCAGAATATTTTTAAAATCCTATCATCAGATAAAGTTTTCTTTTTTCTTTTTTTTTATTACTATTCCTTTATCACTTTGTTTTTTAATGAATTAGTTAATTTTTACTTTACTATTTTTATAAAGAGAAAATTTTTATTGTATTGAAAACTTTTTATAAATACTCTAATACACTGGTAGTATTTAAGAAAAATCTTTTCACCTAGAGATTTCGTAGGTATCACTACTCAGAGTACCTTTAAATCTCATCATCGAATAAAAATTTCCTTTTTTCCTTAGATTATTTATTATTTTATTATTATTATAAAGTTTATTTTAAAAAATAACAAAATTATCACAAATTTGTACTATATATTTCATTATTTATTTTTATTAATTATTATTATAAAACAAAACAACAAAATTTTATTCTGACAAATTCAAATATTTTAACATGCATAAATATTAATAATAAAAATTTAAAATAAAAAATAATATATAAAAAAATCTAAAAAAATTTAAAAAAATATTTTTTTTACCTAAACCGGATCGGTCAACGGTCTGGTCAATGTCGGTTCAGCAGTCCAATCAACGGTTCGATGGTTTGGTCAATGGTTTGGTTCAATCTGATCCAATTCAACTGGACCGATTAAAGGTTGTTGAAGGAATGAGTCAAGGGTCGGTTGGTGCGGACCCCAGGTCGGGTTACAGGTCAACACGTGGATCCTGGGGTCCTAAGACAACGTTGTTTTGGGCTTTGGCTTTCTATATAAAACCAATTTTTTTTCAATTCATTCCAAACCCCTTTTAGAAAAAAAAATTTCAGAGCCCCAAAGAGAGCCCCAAAGCTCTACACTATTCGGCTTTCGGACCGCAGCGTCGATCGCCTTCAGGGTCACTGTCAATGATCGTTGTCGGTGGTCATCGGTGGCCAAAAATCCAAAATGCTCCAAAAAGCTCTCTTTGATGCCACTTTCTGAATTTGGTGTTCTTTTAGCTAGAAATAGTGTCAATCGACGTAGATGGGGGCTCAAAGTTTCTGTCTTCTTCCTCTTTTTTTTTTATAAACCAAAATTGATGTATTTTTTAATTTTTATAGGTCTTGCTTGGCATTGGGTTCCTCACCTAATCGACGAGAACTGTATATTTTGTTTGTATGATTTTTTTAAAGTAGAAAATTTTTTTATTCTGGAAACCTTTTTTTTTTACGAGGTCTCCTTTTTTTTCTTCGAATTCATTGCTTTATTTATAGAGCAAAATATGAGATTTTGGTGGCCTAGGATTAGCGCAGCCACCAGCTATTAGAATGACTATCGGTGGCTATCAGGGCTACTGATAGCATAGTTGTAGGTGGTTGTTAGAGCCACTATCAGAAAAAAAAAAAAAAAAAAAGAAAGAAAGAAAATAAATAAATGAAAAAGAAAAGAAAAGAAATAAATAAATAATAAAATGGTGTCTATAACTATCCCTTTTTGCCTATTTCTAAGAATCAGGAATAAGGTAAAGACAAATAGAGAACCATTTTATTCGGAAAGAAGAAACATTGGGCATAAAGCTCTTTTTTTTCTTTTGGAATTTAAAAAGCTCCTCTAATCAAAAGCTCAACAACTTTAAAAATTCATCTTGGAAAAAGCTTCTCCAAGTAGAGGCTCAATAAATTTAAAAATTTATCTTGAAAAAGCTCCTATCAGAAGAGGCTCAACAAATTTTGAAAATTTAAAGAAGCTCATCTTAGCAGAGGCTCTGTAACTTTAAAATCTCATTTTGAAAAAGGCTCCTCTAGGTAGAGGTTCAACAAAAATAAATTAAACCACTAAAAAATAACTTCGAATATCACCATCGAAGGATAAATAATCTCAGATATCACCACCGAAAAGATGTAAATAACTTTGGATATCACCATCGAAGAAAATGCAAATGATTTTTTAACACTCAGATATTACCACTGAGAAAATGCAAATCAAACCTTAACACTTGGATATCACCACTGAAGGAAACTCGAATATCACCATTGAGAAAATGCAAATAATTTTTTAATGCTAAGATATTACCACCGATAAAATGCAAATGACTTCAGATATCATCACCGAAGGAAACTCGAACATCACCATTGAGAGAATGCAAATCAAGCTTTAACACTTGGATATCACCACCAAGAAAATACAAATCAAGCTTTAACACTTGGATATCACCACCGAGAATATGCAAATGACTTCGAATATTGCCATCGAGTGATTTTGAAAACAATTTATCATAATATTTTTCTTGATTGATGCCAATTTCACTAGGTCTACAAATTTTCTACTAGTTAGACTGGGCTTAAAGCTCTCATCTTGTGCCATCTCGTTGAAATTCTTGAAAATTTTTTATCTTTTGAATATGTTTTTGCCCTTTTTTTTCATTTTTCATTTTTAATGTTTCAAAAATTGGTGAACACCATTATGATGCAAATGTCTTCTCTTAAAATGATGATGCAAATGCAATTCAAATGTCTTTTCTTAAAATGATGCACATGAAATGCAAATGTCTTTTTCAAAAATATTAATATGCACATGCTTTATCAATGAAAGACAAGCTAATGATGCAAATGCAAAGTTAAAATATTCAAATGCTCAAATTTTTTTTAAAAAAAAGGTTAAGATATGCAACTGCCCAAAATCTTTTTTTTCTTCAAAATTCTTTTTCTTTTAATCCCGAATCTTTCATCTCAATTCCAAATTCTCTTTTTTTTTGCTGCTTAGTTTTCATCAATTTTGCTTTCTTTCTTCACAATTTGGATTTCTCAAATTTTCTTTCCATTTTTCATATTCAAATCAAACATGCATATGACCAATTCAAACTTGGTGAAATTGAATTAAAGAAAGTAAGCCATCAAACTGTAGTGAAACTCAACTGGTTAAACATACTTTTGTATTAAAAAGTGTTTTCCCATAATGCCATTTATTTTCCTAAAAAATTTTTTTATTTTCTTTCCTTAAAAACATTTTATTTTAATGGAAAAATTCTTACAAAAGGACTACCTTAGTCAACCTTTATGAAACAATGTGACTCTTAAGTCTAAAAAGAAATGGTGATCATTTTATGCACATGTTTGAACAGAATGGCAATTTCATCTTTTCAAATGGCTTGGATGATTAATTGTCAAATTGAGGTCCACACTTGATATAAAAAATTGAATTTTTATCCTGGCTTAACAACAAATTCTTTTTGAAGGTTCTTCTATGGTTAAATCAGATTTGACACCCTTTTAGTATCACAATGTGGTATTTTAATAGATGTCAAGACTAGCTATGGTAAATTCAAGATCATATTGGGAAAGGCCAAGATTTTTTATCTCAATCATTGGTTGCAATGAGTTTTCATGTTGCAATCTTATTTTTGCTCTAGACTGCCCATTTGTTTTTAGGTTTTCACCTTAAAGCTTTATTTTTTCATTTTTCTCTTATTTTTTCTTTCTTTCCATTATTTTTAACGATTTCATCTTGCACTCAAGTATTCTTGTGAAAGAGAAAATTTTGCAAAGAAAATAAAAAAAAGTGAAGTTGGTCATGAGAATTCTGCAAGGAACAAATTCTTCAATTCAAGTGTCATGTTTGATCAAAATAGACTTTTCAAGGTATGTAACATAGTCCAAGGTTCAAGGTTATGAAGGAACGGATAAATGGGCCCAAAACATGTTTGAAGGTGATTGGACCAAGGATCATTTCATATCATGTGAAAAACTTTCTTTTGGACGTTCATTCTTTTTATTTCTTCAGTTGTAACAGCCAATCATCTTTTCTTTCTTCCCCCTTTTTCTTTTTTCTTTCTTTTCTTTATATTGCTTCCACTTTTGCTTTTTCTTGCATATTTCAACATTTGCTCAAGTTGTCTGACATTTGCTTCTACAACTTAAGGCATTCTTCCTTTGTTGTCAAGCATGACTTCATCAAACAGATCTTTTTTTTATGTTTTTTTCCTAATGTAGAGGGTGATCCTTGATCAAGGTTTATTTAAAAGGAATTCACTAGGCTCAAAGGGGTAGCAAATGGATGATTCCTTGTTTGTGAAGGGATGAAAAAGAAAGATGGCCATTTATCATTTCAAGCCTAATCACTTGTGCTGAAGAATTATTCCTTGAGAAACCTAGAATTTTGTATCTATCACCTCTCTTTTTTTTCTTTTTTTTTTGGATCGTTTGAAATAAAAAGCGCATGATGTAACCATCGACATTTTTTTTTTGTTTTCACAACTCATATGACAACCAATCTTTGCCTTATTTTGGTAAGTTAACAAGGTTTATACAACGATGGAAATCATATTAAAAGGGTCTATTTAGGTCCCAATTGTGCACATCATCACCAAATTGGATAGTGCCATGAAATTGGTAATTTTGGGGCAATTGAAGATCATTCTCTTCTATCAATATACCCCCTAGATAAAAAGATGCATTTGTGTATTTGTGGTTATCTGAATGACTTTTTGTTTGAAGCATAGTTTTGACACCTATCAATTCACCAACATCTAAATAAAAAAAAAAACATCATATTTATTTGATTTTCAAGGAACTTAGAAGGTTGTCTCGACAAGAGGCATCACAAAGTTCAAGCTTGTATCCTTTAGAGCATTAAAGTTTTTTTTTTTCAAGTGATTTTAGGACATGAAAAGGACACCAAAATATTTTATTTAGATAGATTCATAATAACGATCACCAAATTTTTGAGACTTTTTATTATGAAAAGAAAAAAAATTATTTAAAAAAACTTCAAACAAAAAAAAATACTCTCAATTAGCATTCAGATTCAACTTTCATACAAGTCACAAAGTTTGTATGCATGTCTAGTACAGAAGTGAAAAAAAAAATAAAAGGGGCACACTTTTTGAATCAACCCACCTCTTTGCAACACCAAATGAACCATCATTTTCTCAAAGAAAGCCACAGAACCATTCTCCAATTCCTCATATGTCCATTGCACCCAAATTATTCATATTGAGATGGAGAGATTCCAACGACATGATGATCCCTTTTAGTTTCAAATTCTATTTTTCTAGCTTTAATGAGATCTTTAACCTTGTATTTCAATATGGGACAGTTTTCAATCGAGTGACCCTGATTTCCATTATGGTAATCACATTTTGCATTAGGATCATACCATTTTGGGTAAAGGGGTTGAAGGGGTTCTAGATGCACAGGCTCCAAAAGTTGATGATAAATAAATTGGGGTAACAATTTAGTGTAAGATATAGGAATAAGGTTGAAAGTGGTTCTTTTTTTGGCATTTCTTAGGGCTTTCAGACCATTACTTAGGCTAGGTCTCTATTTTGGTCTAGTAGGTGCAATAGCATAGGTAGGTGTCTGAAAGAATGGCTAGAAATAAGATGGATAAGCTAGTTGTTGTAGTGGCTGATATGGCTGAGATGGATGAGGGATGGATGTAACATTGTTTATGGATGGGTAATGGGTTTGGTACATTGGTGCGGGGTATGGTGTGAAACCTCTGAATTATTGCCCTACATAGTTCACTGTTTGGACTTCATTTTCTTTCTTTTTGGTAGCTCCACTTTTCTTTGCTTTGTTCGTCTCTCCTGTATCAAGATTACCACTCTTTATGGCATTTTCAATAATTTCACCTGACATCACCATATCTGTAAAGTTTTTGGTTGCATTACCTACTAATCTTTCATAGTACGGTGCTTTCAGGTGTTCACAAACAAGACAGTTGTCTCTTTCTCAGTGAGAGGAGGTGTACTTGTGCAACCACATCTCTTTATCTCTGTGCATACTCTTTAAAGCTTTTTGTTGCTTTCTTTTTCATGTTCTGCAGAGAGAAATGATCTGGAGCTAGATCTATGACATGCCGATATTATGTAAGAAATACCTTTGTGAGTTATTGCCAAGAATGAATATAAGTCTTGTTTAGTTGAGCATATCATTTGGTTGCAGATCCTGTAAGGTTATCTTGAAATACATACATCAATAGCTTTTCATCACGAACAAATGCCACCATCTTACGACAATACATAGTGACATGAGTCATTGGGCATTTTGTGCCATTATATTTTTCAAATTCAGGGACCTTGAATTTAGGTGGAATGACCACGTCTGGAACCAAACAAAAGTCAGTTACATTTATGGAGCCCAAAAAATTCATTCCTTCTATGGCCCTAAGTCTTTTTTTTTAATAACTTCATCTTTTGCTAGGCACTAGTATCTTCTACTTTCTCGAGTGTATCTATCCCTAACTTTTCTCTCTGCTTGGGATCATCTAAATTAGGAACCAAGATTGGCTTAGGTGGTTTTTCCATCATAACAGGATTAAAAAAATTTTGAAATTGTCCTAGAGTAGGCATGGATGTTATTCTTGGATAAGGATTGGAATATCCACTAGGCATAGGAATTTGCACTTTGGTTCTTTGAGATAGTTGGGTTGGTCATGGCTTAAACCCTAAAGGGTAAATGAGATCCACATTTGGCGATTGCTCTTGAAAGTCGAGATTTCCTTCCACCACTTTTTTTTATCAAGTTTCTTGAGCATGTCCATTATTTTATCAATATTCTCTTTTAGTTCTTCTTGAGCTTTTTCCATCCTCTCAAATTAACTAGCTTGTTCTTGTTCCATGATTCTTGTCTTGGGCTCTGGTGTTGTATGAATAACAGGTAAGTTGAGTCAAAATTTTTGGTCGGTGAGCTATTCTTGAACCTTTATTACCATAAATTTTTAAAATCAAAATGCCATGCATTGAAAATTTTATTTTTTGATTTTTGATTTTTTTTTGAAAAAAAATGGTGCACATGATGCATGAATGCAACTGAGAGATATTCGCTCTTGGACAAATTCCAGCACTAGAAACTTTCGTTGATTCATACA
This sequence comes from Durio zibethinus, assembly GCF_002303985.1. The sequence continues at coordinate 483,027 of NW_019167926.1, read as the reverse complement.
ACTTTTGTTACATAAGATTTATCATCCTAGAAGAGGATGAGCAAATCTATGGTACTATGGGATCCATGAAAAACTTCTTAAAAGAAAGATGTCCTAAGGCAAATACCTCAATGCAAAACTATATTATATGATTTACGCAAAAGGAAAAAGAAAGGAAAGCAAAATTGAATTAGTGTGAGGATGTGTTTAAGATTAGAAAAAATTTTTGAGGTTTTTTGTTTTGTTTGTGTTTTTTTCTTACACACAACTTTTATTCCTACATATTTTAGACTTAGGTATTTTCTACAAGAAGGTGGGTGAGGCTCTACCTAAGGTTAGCTTCCTCAGCTTATTGCATGCTTGGTTCAAGTTAACATGCATCTAAAGGTTCTCAAATTGTTCCTTACTGTAGTCCATGTTAGGCCAGTAAGGTGCCCTAATCCTCACTCATTACAGGCTATGAACGGAAAGGGTTCAACTTGAATGGAAGTATTTCGCTTGCTATTGCAGAGGTTACCACCTCACGAGAGCATAGGTACTTTACTTCCTCCTATAAGGGATGGAGCCCAGGTATAGAGCTCATGTATGAAATGCATCATGCCATTGTGTATGTATATGTTTCCTAATTTATTAAGAACATACTTACAGAAAAATAAAGTATAGGAGGCATAGTAAAAGAAACGTGTATGAAATTTTTCTTTTTGATTTCGATTTACTTTTTTTTTCTTATTGAATGTGAAAAATAAAAATCCAAAAAAACTGTTTAGGATTATTTAAATCAAAAATTGAGGATAACACGTAGTTAATTTTGGCCTGACTCTCGAAAACAAATAACTTCCCCAATGGAGTCACCAAGTTGTCATAACGGTTTTGTGTCCGCTCGACGAATTTGAAAAAAGCAAAAAAAAGAGTCGCCACTAATATTTTTTGGCTAGGTGTGATTGGCCACCTATTAAAATTTATCCTTTTAATAAGATTTTAAAATTACTTAGAATTTATTAGAAAGATAATTTTATGGTTTGCGAAACAATCTAAGTTCGAGAGTCGGTTACGCATGGGGAAGGATTAGCACTCTCACAATGTTCGTTTAAAAACGGTACCTCTTAACTATGTGCTATCCATTGATTTTGATAAAAACAGTCTTATTTTTTGTGTTTGAAAAATAATTTTCTTGAATTTTCATTTATTGGAAATTGATTTTTTTAATTTTATTTTATTTTTAATGTTTTATTTTTTATTCAAAAAATAAATTAGAATCTTTTTATTGAAATAATTCTTAAAATGTTCCAATACGTTGATAACATTAGAAGAACTTTTTCTCACCTAGAGATTTCTTAGGCATTGCTTCTAGGAATACCTTAGAATCTCATCCTCGGAGATTCGAATTTACTTTTTACAAAAACTTTATTATACATGCAATGCAAAATGCTAATATGTTGATGCATGTATTTTATTTTCTTTTTTAGAAATTTTATTGATTTTTATTTATTACATTATTATTATTATTTTAAAAAAAAGAGAAACTTTTATTATATTAAAAATTTTTTATAAATATTCCAATACGCTATTAATATTTTAAAAAATCCTCTCACCTAGGAATTTCTTAAAGCATCTGTACTTGGAATACTTTTAGAATCCCGTGATCGGATAAAGTTTCCTTTTTTCTTATTTTTTATTACTTTTCCTTTATCACTTTGTTTTTTAATGAATTAGTTAATTTTTACTTTAATATTTTTATAAAGAGAAAATTTTTATTGTATTGAAAACATTTTATAAATACTCCAATACACTAGTATTATTTAAGAAAAATCTTCTCACCTAGAGATTTCATAGGTATCACTATTCAAAGTACCTTTGAATCTCATAATCGGATAAAAATGTTTTTTTTTCCTTACATTATTTATTATTTTATTATTATTATAAAGTTTATTTTAAAAAATAACAAAATTATCACAAATTTTTACTATATATTTCATTATTTATTTTTATTAATTATTAAAATTTTTTTTATTAAATCGTTTTGGGCTTTGGCTTTCTATATAAATCCAAACTTTTTATTTTAAATTCATTCCAAACCCCTTTTAGAAAAAAAATTTTCAAAGCCTCAAGGAAAGCCCCAAAGCTCTACACCATCCGGCTTTCAAACCGTTGCGCTGGCTGCCATCAGGGTCATCATTGACGGTCGTTGTCGGTGGTTGTCGGTGGTCGAAAAATGCCAAAAAGCTCTCTTTGATGCCCTCTTTCCAGATTCGATGTTCTTTTCACTAAAAACAGCCCCAATCAACGTAGATCGATGCTTAAAGTTTCTATCTTCTTTCTCTTTTTTTTTAATAAACCAAAACTAATGTATTTTTTGTTTTTGCAGGTCTTGCTTGGCATTGGGTTCCTTGCCGATAAGGCGAGGATTGTGATTTTTGTTTGCATGGTCATTTTTTTGGCAGAAAAAAAAATTTTATTTAGAAACTTTTTTTTTGCAAGGTCTTCTCCTTTTTTTTCTCCGGATTCATTGCTCTATTTATAGAGCAAAAAGAAGACCAAAATCCCATATAAATCCCAGAAAATCTAGGATTTTGGTGGCCTAGGATTAGGGCGGTCATCAATTGTCAAAACGGCTGCCAGTGGCTGTCAGGGCTACTGATAGCGCAATTGTAGGCAGTTGTCAGAGCCACTATCAGAAAAAAAAAAAAAAAAGAAAAGGAAAAGAGAAAATAAGAAAATAAGAAAATAAATAAATGAAGAAGAAATGAAAATAAATAAACAAATAAAAATAATAATAAAATGGTGTCCACACTTAGGTTTCCCATAAATGTTAAGATAGGACCAGTTAGTTGGTTTATTGAAAGATCAAGCATATTGAGTGACTTCATCATTCCAACTTCTCTAGGTATGGCACCATTAAGACTATTGTCAACTAGGACAAGTTGGGACAAATTATACAAGCTTCCAATAGAAATAAGTGTTGGACCGGTGAGATTGTTTGCATCAAGGAGAAGTAGAGGAAGTGAAGTCAACCTTCCGATTTTAGATGGAATATTTCCAGAGAAATTGTCAAGCCCAGTGAGCTTGGAAAGGTTCCAAACATCTCCAGGAATAGAACCACGTAGATGGTTATATGAGAAAAAGATGTAGGAAACTGAACTCAACCTCCCTATTTCTTGTGGAATGGAACCATTGATCTCACTATTTGATAAGGAAATCAACTCAAGACTTTTCAATAAGCCAATTTCGGATGGAATATTCCCAGAAATAGTTGATGTTTATGTGATTTGCTTTGACTTTAAATGAAAAACCTTTCTTCATCATAGATTTTTTTCGTACAAAAAAATATTGATGTTGGTTTAATATATGAATAAACAATTTAAGAGGAAAAAAAATGAAAACATTAAAAATATGTAAATACGTTATTTTTTTTAATGCGTTTGTTAAGAAAATATGTAAAATAGATAAAAATATATATTGTTATTTATTATTTGATAAATATTTTTTTTTAATTTGTAAGCTAAATAGAGGTGCAAAATTAGAATTGAATTTATTTCATTTAAGATTCTTATATGAAGTTTTGATTCTTATAATATTTTATTTAATATCTTGAAATCAAGTTATTTGATAATTAAAATGAAATTATAACTTTAAAATCCATATCAACTTATAATATTTTATTTACCCAAGTCTTTTGCATAAGCAATACCCAAGTCGACTCAAAATCGGCAAGTTATGCCATTTTTAAATTAGTTTGTTCCCTTCTTTGTATGTTTAAATAATTCATATTTGACATGTCTGTTTGAGATGGAAACGATACCCTAAATGCTCCATGGCCAAGAAGAAGTGTTTTGAGCCAAACCTATTTGCAATGAAGTATAAAAGCTTGGTCTATTTAGCCGAATAAATAATTTAATTTGGCTAGTTCAATCAACATCTCTGGCCATGGCGGCGAAGTTCAAAGTTTCTAAGCCGAAATTCAGCTGTGGGATGGTCCAAAAGGTTGTGGTCTGGAGGGGATGTTAAACTGCATATTGCTTATTTGTATCTTGTTTCTCCTATGTGTTTATTCGGCTATGAAGTTTCTGACTTTCAACTTTCTTTTGCTTCTTTCCTTGGGAAATAATACGTGTTTGACACAAATATATTCATTTTTTTCTTATATTTGGAGTATATATTCATATACGATGAATCTATTGGACACAAGAAGGAAAATAAAGAGGCATGGTAATATGGCTATTAGTATTCAAGGATGTAATTCCATCAAATCAAGCTGATGCATTGTGAGGTTTGATTGGATTATATTCGAAAATTTGAGGTTTAAAATTTGATTTGATCTCGATCAAGTTTTTCTTTTTCATGTTTAAGCACAGCTCATAATTTAATTATGCCAATTGAGTTTGGCTCGGTAGACTAGATTAGTTAAGTACAATTGTAAATACATTAAACACTATTTTTATCATTTATTTGTGTATATATTAAATATATTAAAAATAAAAGTCTTATTAGGTTCTTGAATATCTTGACTAGAATATTAAACTATTCAAATTAGGCTTAATTCATTATTCGAGTAATTCAAATTTGAGCTTGATTTGACAGTAAACAAATTGAATCGAATAGTTCATGAATAGCTTGATTTGTTTACTCTTATAACATTGTCCTTAAATCATAACTTAAAAGATTTATACACATGTTTGAGAGAAAGCAAAAGAAAAGGAATGACTTACCAAATTAAAATAAATTTTTGGACTCAATTTTAACTTAGTATATATTTTAAATTTGCTTTGTCTTGTTTAAATCACGACACAATAATAATGATAAAAGAAATTATGGTAATTAACTTTTGTCACGTGATTAGTGAGTGAAACTTTTGTTCTAGTAATTTTGGCTGATTTAAACTAGTATTCATTTTAGTTTAAAGATATTATTTTGAATAGGATTTTGTTTGAGGGCTTGTATTGAATAACATCATAGAAAAGTTTTTGAAGGGGATTTTCTTTCTTTAATCATTTTTGAAATGGTTGGTTATTACAACTTATTGAGTATTCTTTACTGTTCTTGAAAGA
>NW_019167926.1:351108-477003 GCF_002303985.1 Durio zibethinus | reverse complement strand
ACAAAACAAACTAAAAAGAAATAAACATTAAAACATACCTATCCGAATAAAAAAATAAAAAAAACATAAATCATAAAATAAAATTTTGGTTGCCTCCTAAACAACGCCAATTTTTCGTTAAACTTGACCATTTATAAAAATCATCTTGTCTCTTTAGAAAGGAGTTTACCTACTACCTCATTCTTAGAGGAATGACTAACAAAATTGATTTTAAAATGTGTACTAACTATCCTAGTAGGAATAATATAGACAAAGCTTGAGTTCTTTATGGGGTTACATTGCTGAAGCTAAGGGTTGCCAAATGGTTTTGAAATCATAGAGTCAGGAAGCTTATATACTAGGTCAAAATGGCCATAATTTTATTTTACCTGTCATTTTCCTAGATGTAATTTTTAAATATAAGAACTAAGTAAGTTTCTTAAAACAAATATTATTAGTATTCTAAAAAATTATTAATTGTTATAACCAAATGGAGGAGTTAAAAAATTTTGAAAATTAAGTGGGTTAATACTGAAATTAACAGCAAATTTTATTAATATTGATTTATTAGGAATTCATTGATTAATTCACCAATGTTACTCAGAACAATAAGAAATTAGTAATAAACAATTTATATTTATATAAATTTACAATCTTAAATTTCAAAATATGATATCTTATTTCATCAATTATGTTTGAATCAACAAGGTAATCGAACAAAATAGCAAAGCTTAAAAAAATCAGTGTGTCGTAACGGTTTTGTGTCCGCCCGACGAATTTGGAAACAAAATAAAAAATAACGGAGTCGCCACCAATCTTTTTTGGCTAGGTGCGATTGGTCACCTATTAAAAAATATCTTTTTAATTAATTAAAATTTTAATTAAAAGATAATTTTAGGGTCTGTGCAATTGTCTGGGTTCGAGAGTCGGTACGTGTGAGAAAGGATTAGCACCACCACAGCGCCCGTTTAAAAAATGGTACCAATTAACAACGCGTTATCCTTTGATTTTGATAAAAATAGTCCAATTTTCGGTGTTCGAAAAATAATTTCCTTGATTTTTTTATTTATTAAAAAATTTATTCTCGAGAAAAATAAATTAAAACCTTTTTATTGAAATAATTCTTAAAATGTTCCAGTACGTTGGTAACATTAAAAGAACTCTTTCTCACCTAGAGATTTCTTAAAGCATCTCTACTCGGAATACTTTTAGAATCTCATCTTTGAGGCTCGAATTTATTTTTCGTAAGAAAATGTCATGTTAAAAAAAATTATTCTCGAGAAAAATAAATTAAAACCTTTTTATTGAAATAATTCTTAAAATGTTCCAGTACGTTGGTAACATTAAAAGAACTCTTTCTCACCTAGAGATTTCTTAAAGCATCTCTACTCGGAATACTTTTAGAATCTCATCTTTGGGAGGTCTAAATTTACTTTTCGTAAGAAATTATGTCATGCATGCCATGCAAATATTTCATGTTTATGCACACATTTTATTCTCATTCAAAATTTTATTAATTTTTTAATTAAATTAAAATTTTGAAGAAAAAAAGAATTTAATTATATTGAAGATTTTTTATAAATATTCCAATACGCTGGTAATATTTTACAAAAAAATCTTCTCACCTAGAGATTTCTTATAGTATTTCTACTCGGAATACTTTTAGAATCCTATCATGGATTTAAATTTCTTTCCTTCCTATTTTTTATTACATATTTTTAATTTTAATTAATCTTTTTATTTATATTAAAAAAATTTTTTTTACTGTATTGAAAATTTTTTTATAAATATCTCTAATACGCTGGTAGTATTTTAAAAAATCTTCTCAACTAGAGATTTCGTAGCATCACTACTCGGAATACCTTTGAATCTCAGCGTCGGATAAAAATTTTCTTTTCCTATATTTTTTTATTACTTTAGTATATTATTAAATTTATTTTTATATAATTAATTTTTAAAGTTTGTTAACATAATTACATAAAAAAAATTTTTAACCACAATTTCATCAATTAGTCTAATAAATAATAAATATTTTAACATACATAAATATTAATAAAATAATATATAAAAAATAAGAAAAATTTAAAAAAATAAAAAAAATTTTTTTACCTGAATCGGATGGTCAACGGTCCGGTCAACGCTCGATTCGGTTCGACGGTTCGATCCGGCAGTTCGGCTCGATCTGGGCGGTTCAGTACCGATTCGATTCGGTCTGGCAGTTCGATTTCGGTCCAGTCAGAGGCTTGATGAAGGAAACTGATCGCGGGTGGGTGCGCAAACCTCGGGTCAGGTCACGGGTCGACGCGTGGATCCTCCTTGGTCGAAACGGGGTCGTTTGACCCTATGCTCAAACGACGTCGTTTTACTTTTAATGATTTCTATAAATAACTAAAATTTTTTTTTGCTCATTCTTTCAGTTTTTCGAAAAAAAAAAGGGGAAGAGAGCTATAGGGTGAGCTTGTCGGTCGATCGACGGACCACCATGCCGACCACCATCTGGGTTACCACCGGAGTTATTGCCGGTGGTTTTTGATCACCGAAAAAAGGTGAAAATTTTTTTGAAAGTTCTCTACGACGCAATCTTTCTAGATTCGGTGTCTTTTTTACCGAAAATAACCCCGATCGGACGTAGATTGAGGCTCAAAGTTTTGGTCCCCTTTCTTTTTTTTTTTAGACAGAATCGATTGATCTCTCTCCTTTTTTTAGGTGGCTTTCTGGTGCTGGGTTCCCCGTTCCAGGGGACTATTTTTTTTGTGTTTTTGCAAAATTTTTTTTTTTTATAAAAGCTGCCCTTCTTATTTTTTTTTAGCCGTTTTTTTTTTTGCCTCCCTCCCCTTTTTGGTCTGGTTTGCAAGCTCTATTTATAGAGCTGTTGGGATTCAAATCTCAAATTTTTTGAGATTCAAATCCCATTTTTCAACTGAAAAATCACACCTACCGTCCGTGATTGGTGGCTTGTCGGTCGTTGGCAGCTATCGGTGGTGCTTTTGACTTTAGGGATTATGCATTTAATACACTAGATTTGAACCAGATAAGGATGAAGAAAAAGGAAAAAGAAAGGAAGAAGAAGAAAAACACAAAAATAGGAAGAAAAGAAAGAGAAAAAGAAAAAAATTAAATAATAATAATTAAAATTAAAAAAAATGGTGTTTACAGTTGACCTTCTTTGCCTATTTTTGTGAAACGGGAATAAGGTAAAGACAAATAAACAACCATTTTGCTTGGAAAGATGAAACATTGAGAAAAGAAAAAAAAAAATTTTGGTTCGACAGAAAAGGGCTCATCTCAACAAAGGTTCAATCGATATTTTTGAAAGTTTAAAAGGCTCCATTCAGCAGAGGCTCAACAACTTTAAAATCTAATGAAAAGGCTCCTCTCAGCAGAGGCTCAACGACTTTAAAATTCTCTTGAAAAGCCTTCTCTCAGCAGAGGTCAACAACTTTAAAATTATCTTGGAAAAAGCTCCTCTCAGCAGAAGCTCAACACTTTAAAATCTCTTGAAAAGGCTCCTCTCAGCAGAGGCTCAACAACTTTAAAATCTATAAAAGCTCCTCTCAGCAAGGCTCAACAACTTTAAAATTCTCTTGAAAAGGCTCCTCTTAGCAGAGGCTCAACAACTTTAAAATCTCTTGAAAAGCTCCTCTCAGCAGAGGCTCAACAACTTTAAATTTATCTTGAAAAGCTCCTCTCAGCAAGGCTCAACTTTAAAATTCTCTTGAAAAGGTCCTCTCAGCAGAGGCTCAACAACTTTAAAATTTTATCTTGGAAAAGCTCCTCTCAGCAGAGGCTCAACAACTTTAAAATTCTCTTGAAAAAGCTCCTCTCAGCAGAGGCTCAACAACTTTAAAATTTCTTGGAAAAGCTCCTCTCAGCAGAGGCTCAACAACTTTAAAATTCTCTTGAAAAGCTCCTCTCAGCAGAGGCTCAACAACTTTAAAATTCATCTTGAAAAGCTCCTCTCAGCAGAGGCTCAACAACTTTAAAAGCTCCTCTCAACAGAGGCTCAACAACTTTAAAATTTTATTGGAAAAGCTCCTCTCAGCAGAGGCTCAACGACTTTAAAATTCTCTTGAAAAGCTCCTCTCAAGAGGCTTCTCTCAGCAGAGGCTCAACAACTTTAAAATTTTATCTTGTTTTCAAATTTGAGTTCTCATCTTTGAACAATTAAATTTCCTCTTTTGAATTCTTTTGTTTGATCATTGTCTTTACCAAAATCTTGTTTTTCATTAAGAAATGGAAAATTTCTATCTTTGTTACAACTTATCATGGATGCATGTACTGAGTGCTCATAATGCAATGCATGTAATGCAATCAAAATCATTCATTGTAGTAAAAAGGTTCTCGAAATCTCTCACTTTTGGCTTCTTTTATCAGAATTCTCATATGACCAATCTGTTCTCAACATCTGACCACAATATTTTTTTCTTCAAAAGTCTGCAACATTAATGTCTTGTCATGCTTTTCTCATCCTTTTTCATTTGCCTTTGTCAACTTTAAAAGTAATGCTGAGATCTTTCATGTTTGTTTTTCTTTTCATCATTTTAAGTTCAAGACAAATAAAATGCAATCACACATTTCTCTTATTCACTTGTACGATGAACAAAAAATATCAGATAAGGATAAAGGAAAGGATAGGCATTATTTTCAAAGAAAGATAATGTATTTCATATGGCTGATAACAAGTGCATGTCAAAGTGTTTGAGTTGAAACAAAAGTGTCAAAAGAATGATCACAAGATAATCATGAACAAAATATTCTCAGATTCTTTCTCTAAAACTAAATCAGATGACTTCTTTGATCATTCAGAGTTCGTCAAACTACACTTGCCCCTGCATTGTGGGATCTTTTCTTGATGATGCTTCTGCTTCACATCCAAGCCGCCTTTTCAGGTTTTCAGCTTAGATAAGTCATCATCATTTTTTTCTTTTTTTTTTTACTTTTTTTTAAGCAAAATATTTCTTCACAACATCTGAATTTATTGGGGTAGGCAAATCACCTCCGTCCATTTCTGCCAAAATCAATGCCCCATCAGAAAAGGCCTTTTTCACCACATACGGGCCTTCCCAATTTGGTGTCCATTTCCTCGATTATCATGTTGATTTGGAAGGATTCTTTTTAGCACTAAGTCTCCTTCCCTAAAGCAACGGGGATGAGTTTTCTTGTCATGTGCTCTCATCATCCTCTTTTGATATAATTGACCATGACAAAGTGCTGACAATTTTTTCTCTTTGATGAGGTTTAACTGTTCATAGCGATTTCGAACTCATTCTGCTTCCTCTAACTCTACCTCTATCAAGACTCTCAGTGAGAGAATTTTCACTTTGACCGGTAGCACAGCTTCCATTCCATATACCAAAGAGAACGATGTGGCCCCAGTAGATGTTCAGACTGATGTTCTATAAGCATGCAAAGCAAAAGGTAACTTTTCATGCCAATCGTTGTAAGTTTCAGTCATTTTTTCTAGGATTCTTTTGATATTATTATTCGTAGCCTCCACTGCCCCATTCATTTTCGGACGATATGGTGTCGAATTACGATGGCGGATCTTGAACTGAGTGCATACTTCATTCATCATTTTGTTGTTCAAATTTTTGGCATTATCAGAAATAATTATCTTTGAAAGCCCATATCTGCATATTATCTCTCTTTTTATGAACTTACATACCACAGATCGGTCACGTTAGCATATGATGCAGTTCTACCCATTTGGTGAAGTAATCAATCATCCAAAAATGAATCTATGCCCATTCGAAGCTTTTGGAAGTGATGGGACCAATGACATCCATGCCCCACATAGAGAATGGCCAGGAGGAGCCAGAACGTGTAATGTTGATGGCGGAGCATGAATCTTGTCAGCATAAATCTGACATTTATGACATCTCCTAGCATAATCAATACAGTCACCCTCTATTGTCAACCAATAATAGCCAGCCCTCATAATTTGTCTAGCCATCATATGACCATTTGCATGTGCCCCACAAACTCCATCATGCACTTCTTCAATAATCTTCTTTGCTTCAGCTGCATTTACACATCTTAAGAGCACTTGATCTCGACCTCTTTTGTAAAGGATATCTCCATCAATGAAGAAACTCATAGCCAATCTTCTGATAGTCCTCTTATCATTTTCTGTTGCATGTTCTGGGTATTGCTGGCTTTTAATGTATTGCATGATATCATGATACCATGGCCTTCCATCAATTTCTTTTTCAACACCTGAGCAATGTGCTGGTACATCTTTTACATCCAGCTTGATGGGTTGGATTTCAGTATTTGCATCTATTTTGATCATTGCAGCTAGAGTAGCCAGTGCATCAGCAATTTGGTTTTCCTCTCTAGGTAGATGCTCAAACTGAACTTCTTTAAATTGCTTGACCAACTCAGAGATGTATTTATGGTACCGAATCAACTTAGAGTCTCTTGTCTCTCATTCACCTCGTAACTGATAGATGACCAGAGCTAAATCTCCAAACACATCTAACACTTTGATCTTCTTTTCAATTGCTGCTTGTAGACCCATAACACAGGCCTCATATTCAGCCACATTGTTTGTGCAATTAAAATTTAATCTGGCTGTGATGGGGTAATAATGTCCATCAGGAGATATCAAAATTGCCCCAATACCATGACCCAAAGCATTAGCAGCTCCATCAAAATACATCCTCCATGATTTTTCAACAGGTTCATTTTCTTCAATGGCCATCACATCCTCATCAGGAAAATCTAATTTCATTGGCTCATAATCTTCGACTGCACGATCAGCAAGGAATTCAGCTATTGCACTCCCTTTTATAGCCTTTTGAGTCACGTAAATGATATCATATTCTGAAAGCATAACTTGCCACCATGCTATTCTTCCTGTCAATGAGGGCTTTTCGAAGATATACTTAATAGGATCCAGCTTTGCTATGAGCCAAGTAGTGTGATAAAGCATGTATTGTCTAAGCCTTCGAGCTGTCCAGGTTAATGCACAACACATCTTCTCTAATGGTGAATACTTTGACTCATAATCAGTGAACTTCTTGCTCAAGTAGTAAATTGCTCGTTCTTTCTTATCAGTTTCATCTCTTTGCCCCAGCACACATCCCATTGAATTTTCATGCACTGTCAAGTACAAAATCAAAGGTTTTCCTAGCATTGGTGGCACCAACACAGGTGGATTTGATAAGTATTCTTTGATCTTATCAAAAGCTTCTTGGCATTCGTCATTCCATTCTCCAGGATCATGTTTTCTGAGAAGCTTGAAAATAGGATCACACTTATAAGTGAGTTGAGAGATGAAGCGAGCAATATAATTTAATCTCCCTAAGAAGCCTCGTACTTCTTTTGAGGTATGAGGAGGAGATAAGTTTTGGATGGCTTGTATCTTATCTGATCAACTTCGATTCCTTTTTCACTGACCACAAAGCCCAATAGTTTTCCTGACTTGACACCAAATGTACATTTAGCAGGATTCAACTTTAGCTGAAATCTTCTCAACCTGTCAAATAACTTTTTGAGATTGACTATATGATCTTCTCCTTCACGAGATTTTACGATCATATCATCCACATACACTTCTATCTCTTTGTGCATCATGTCATGAAAGAGAGTTACCATTGCTCTTTGATAAGTGGCACCAGCATTTTTCAACCCAAAAGGCATGACTTTGTAATAGAATGTCCCTCACATGGTCACAAATGTGGTTTTCTCTATATCATCTTGGGCCATCTTGATCTGATTATAGCCTGAGAAACCATCCATAAAGGAAAATATGGAGTGCCTAGCAGTATTATCTACTAGAGTATCGATGTGAGGTAGAGGAAAGTTATCCTTAGGGCTTGCCTTATTCAAGTCTCGATAATCGACATACATTCTCACTTTTTCATCTTTCTTAGGAACTGGCACTATGTTGGCTACCCATTTAGGATATTTTGCCACTTCCAAAAATCTAGCATCGAATTGTTTCTTCACTTCCTCTTTAATTTTCAACAACATCTCTGGTTTCATGCGCCTTAGCTTTTGCTACATCTACTTACATCCTGATTTTAAAGGTAACTTGTGCTTTACAATATCAGTGCTGAGTCCTGGCATATCCTGGTAAGTCTACGTGAATACATCTACATATTCTCAGAGTAGCTCTTCTAGCTTCTGTCTTTCAGCTGGTAAAAAAAATATACCAACTTTAACCTCTTTTCTATTTTCACCATCTCTCAAATTCACTAATTGGTGATTTCTTGATAGTGTTCAATTGGCTTATCTTCATGTTCTATTAATTTTAACAAATCAAGAAGTACTGTGTAGTTATCTGAATCTTCCTCATTATCAAGTTCATCAACATGAATTAAGTTTTCAAAATCAAATCCGAGATTATTGCCATGATTATCTTCATGTTCATTGTTTGGGACCCTGCAAAAGGGTAAGATGAAGAGAATATTGGCACACAAAAATGGAATGGCAAGAAAATGATGGAAAGAAAAGAATGAAAGTAAAAAGATAAAAATAATAGAAGAAATATGGATGCATCTTCTAAGTCTTTTATTAAAATGACAAACATAAACACACCATAAAAGATCTCCTAATACTCGTAGAAAGTAATTAGGGATTTAAAGTTTCACATTACTTTTCCAAAGTTTTAAAAACAACAGGCAGCTCTGTAACTTTCCAATTATCCAACTCAAAATCTGAAAGACAAGGGTACACAAACAGCTCTTCACTTCGACTCTTCTTTTCTCCATCATCCACCATTTGAATGGCCAGCTCTGAAAATTTTTTCACGAATCCTGTACTTGGGGCTCCCGATAAATCTGGATAAATGTATCCTCCCGAGTGAAAAGAATCATAGAGGTGTGGAATGACTATAGGCTCTGACTCCAGCTCATATCCCTTAAGATTAGCTATCCTCTTATCTTTTTTCTCATTCACCATTCTTACTCTGTCCCCTCTTGTTGGCTTTTATCCCAAGCCAAACCTGTCTCTCTTTTCATATATGGCCGATGGCTTCATGATTCCTTGCAGGTTCTTTCCAAGTCCGACTTCAGGTCGCCATCCCATCTTGGTAAGCTGTTTGACTACCATTTTAGTAGTCGTAGATAAGTGTGGTGAATACAATTTAGATCCTCCAGCTATATATGTTGCATGGCAATCTCGAAGGATCTATAAGAGCATTCTAGAGCTTTATCTGTTGATTCTACATAAAGAGTGTTTATCGGTTGAGTTACCAATAAATCTTCTTCTCTTGCCACACATGTTAACTTTCTTTCAACAATGAATTTAACTTTCTGATGTAATGAGGATGGGACAGCACCTACCATATGGATCCATGGTCTACCCAATAAACAACTGTATGAAAGGAGAGATGTCCATAACTTGAAATTTCACATTGAAAATGCATGGGCCAATCTGTAATGGCACTTCTATATCTCCTAGCACCTCTCTTCTGGTTCCATCAAAGGCTCTCACTATCATATGACTAGGTTTCATATAAGATCCATCAACAGGAGTTTTGCCAGAGTAGTCACAGGCATAACATTGATGGATGAGCCATTATCAATCAAAACCTTAGCCATTATATGACTTTTACATTTCACAGTAATGTGAAGAGCCTTGGTACTTCCTCTACCTTCAAGAGGAATCTCTTCATCATTAAAAGAGATATAATTTGAAATCATCAGATTACCAACAAGTTGTTCCACATATTCAACAGAAGCATTGTGAGACACATATGCTTGATTTAGCACCTTCAGCAAAGCATTACGGTGTGACTTTGAACTGAACAATAATGATAATAACAAAATTCTAGCTGGCATCTTGTTAAGTTGTTCTACCACGCTATACTCGCTATGTTTTATTAACTTCAAAAATTCACCTACTTCACTCTCAGATACTGGTTTCTGGCATTCTTTTTTGGAGGTTACGTCAAGACCATTCTGACTTTCATTTTCTTCTCCTACCTTGGCTTTCTCCTTTCTAGCTTTTTCTAGAGCCTTTGGGGTATAGCACCCCACTTCGAGTTATGCCTCCTACACCCGTTATGTTTGGCAGTATCTGGGTTGACTACGATATCATAATCATACTTTCAAAGTACTACTTTATCATTCTGATATGGAAAAGGGCCAGAAACTTTAATTGTCACCACTGGTCGAGAGACAGGCTTTTTTAGCTTTGATGTTGGCTTCTCATCATAATAGATAGTTACCGGTCTACATACAAACTTATTCTTTGAATCAATGGTAGACACTTCAGCTTTCACTAACTCTTCTCTCTCTTGGTAAAATTCTATTCGACCTTTATCCATCAATTTTTGTACCTCTTGATGAAATTGGTGACAATTCTCAACAGAATGCCCCAGAACACCTTCGTGATAATTGTAGCTTTCAGTTGAGTTAATCTCTTCAAAGTAATTTTGAGGTTCTATTGGCTTCAACATGTCAGCTTTGACCAAGGCTTCAAACACTTTAGCCATAGGAGTTTTGACCTCTTCTATTCTTCTTTTCACATAGCTTGTTTGCCCATCAACCAAAGCATTTATTGATGGTCTGGTATGATTTGGTAGAGGGTTCCATTGACATTTGGAGTCCCTTGTTGGCTGGTATCAAAATTTAATACTCCTTCATTGATTAACCCCTGCACTTTACGCTTCAAAGTAGTACAGTTCTCAGTGGAATGACCTGGATTCCCATAGTGATAATCACAATGTGAATTGGGGTCATACCATTTGGGAAACGGAGGTTTCATAGGTTCAACAATGACAGGAGCAAGTAGATGTTTCTCAATAAGTCTGGGATACAAATCTGTGTATGTCATGAGAATGGGATCGAAAGTGAGTTTTTTTTGGGTATTTCTTGGGGCTCTTGGACCACTATTAGGTCTCCATTCTAGTCTTGTAGGTACAACATGGACGGTTATAGGAATAGGTGGGTGTCCGAAAAGATGGCTGAAAATGGGATGGATAAGTTGGTGATAGTAGTGGTTGGTATGGCTGATATGGATGAGGGATGGATGTAACATTGTTTATGGAAGGGTAATGGATTTGATAGACTAGTACAGAGTAGGGTGTGAAACCTCTAAATTGTTGCCCTACAAAGTTTACTGCTTGGGCCTCATTCTCTTTCTTTTTAGGAGCTCCACCTTTTCTTGCTCCACTTATCTCTCATGCATCGAGCTTACCATTCTTTATGGCATTTTCAATGATCTCACTTGATATCACCATATTTGTAAAGTTCTTGGTTGCATTGCCTATCAATCTCTCATAGTACGGTACTTTCAAGGTGTTCACAAATAAAACGGTTGTTTCTTTCTCAGTGAGAGGAGATTGTACTTGTGCAGCCACGTCTCTCCATCTTTGTGCATACTCCTTGAAGTTTTCAGTTGCTTTCTTTTCTATACTTTGAAGGGACAGACGATCTGAAACCATATCCGTGACATGTCGATATTGTGTAAGGAATGCCTTTGTAAGCTCTTGCCAAGAACAAATATGAATCCTATCTAGTTGGACATACCATCTAACTGTAAAACCTATAAGACTATCTTGAAATATATGCATTAACAACGTCTCATCTCGAGCATATGCTGCCATCTTTCGACAATACATGGTGATGTGGGTCATTGGGCATTTTGTGCCATCATATTTTTCAAATTCAGGGACCTTGAATTTAGGCGAAATTACCACATCTGGAACTAAACAAAGGTCAGCCGCATCTATGGAGCCATAAAAATTCATTCCCTCTACAACCCTAAACCTTTCTTCCAATAACTTCATCTTCTCCCGAGCACTGGTATCTTCTACCTTTTCAGGTGTCTGCAACCCTAGCTTTTCTCTTTCCTTGGGATCATCCAAATCAGGAACTAAGATTGGCTCAGGTGGTTTTTTCATCATAATGGGATTAACAAAATTTTGAAATTGTTTTGGAGCAAGTGTGGATGTCATTCCTGGATAAGGATTAGGATATCCACCGGGAGTAAGAATTGGTACTCTAGTTCCTTGTGAAGGTTAATTCAGTTGTGGCTCAAACCCTGAAGGATAGACAGGATCCACCATATCTGGCGATTGTTCTTGAAAGCTAAGATTTTCTTCCACTATTTTTCCCTTGTCAAGTTTTTTTGAGCATATCCATTATTGTGCTAAGATCCCCTTTTAGTTCTTCTTGAGCTTACTCAATTCTTTCAAATCGATTAGCCTGTTCTTGATTCATGATTCTTGTCTATATCCTGGTATTGTATGAATGACGAGTAGGTTGGGTCAAAATTTTTGATGGGCGAGCTATTCTTGAACCTTTATCACCACAAAGTTTTTATTTGGAAAAAGAAGAAATTAGAATGCTATGTGTTGAAAATTTAATTTTTTTTACTTATTTTATGAAAAATGATGTATATGATGCAGGAATGCAAGTGGGAGATATTTGTTCTTGGATGAATTTCAACATTAAAAATTTTATTGATCCCATACAACTTTTATTACATAGGATTTACCATCCTAGAGTTATATCCATAGAAGCATTTGACTTGCTCATAATGGTCATTTGCCTCATCTAGAAAGTTCACTAGGCGCTGTCTATATTCTCTTATAGGATTGACTTCTCTTCTTAATGCTTCTACCCTTTCAACCATCTCTCATGCTTTCCTTACTACCTTGCAAACTTGATTAGTCAAGTCTTCTATGTACTGTTGCCTCCCTAAGCTTTCTGCCTTCCATCTTATATGAGCATCCTTTTCTGAATCACATTTGAAGATCCAATCTTTTTCCCTTCTATGCCACTCATCTATCATTGCTGAAATATGACTTTTGTGGTCTTGTAGTTGTATCTCTAACCCTTGGATCACCTGGTGAAGTGATTCTTTTTCGTTCAGTACTTTGAAGTGCTTTCTTCTCTCTTTACAAGCATGACTTTCAATCTTTCCTTTTCGTTTTGGCATTCCACCAATCTTGCTGAGGTTGTAGAGTATAATCCCTTCCAATTCTAACATTCTTGAGAAATTCTGGTGGTCTCCTCTTGCTTTTCTTGAGCTTTGCCCTTCCATTGGTTTATTCCCTCTCGGAGCTCATCCATTTCACGTTGTCGGCTAAGGTAAGACTTGGTAACTTTTTCAGTTTTGAATTGAACTCGTAACCTCTTATTTTTCTAGTGTAGATCTTTCAAATCACTATTAGTCAGATCTCATTCTTTTATGACTTTTTCTAATCTGCTCCCTTGTATCTCCGTTTCATATTTTAATTACCCTACTTTCTTGTGAAGTCTCAAATTTTCTCTTCTTATTTCTTCTTTTTCAGCTTCTAATTCTTTCTTGACAAGCTCAACTTCTGATAATTGCACCTTTTCTGAAAGATTAACCGATTGATATGAGCTATCATCAAGAAAAAGTACTATGTCTCTAGGTCGCATTACTTTCCAAATCTGATAATCAGAAGTGACTTTGTCAATGAGAGGCCCTAATCTCATTCTTTGTGTTCTCTTCCATGCTTAAATCAACTGCTTCGAGGTTCTTGATGGATTCGATTGCCCATAAATGAATTCTACTTGGACCAGGCCATGAGTAGTAGAAACAAACTATTTTGCACCAAATTGCCTAAGTACCATCAATGGAGCGTAACTTACAACGCCCCATAGCCCTAATAATGGAATCCATGGCTCATTTCCTCCATGATACAACAAAGGCACACGAGGCATCCAAGGCATCATCCATTCGATTTCATCCCCAGTAAGCCTTCGCAAGAAAAGGACCCATTCTTCCTTAATCTTTAATGTCGGCCATTGGCTTTTACAAAACTCTTCGAGTGGTGCCTTATTTCGAAGATATGGTTTCGAAAATGCACTCTTCCCACATTTGAAATGACTTCTGACCCATACGTATAATAGAGATGCACATCCTATGAATCGTCCTTTCCCATTTCGTCGACAGAAATTCAATGACCTGATGGTTTCGGCTAGGACTGCTGGAGCGGGATTAATTGCTTGGGTTTTAATTTGCTCGAAAAAGTCTACCACAGTTATCTCAATGTAACCCAAAGTCTTCGAAAGATTACCATGCCATACAATGCTAGAGCAAACACATCCATACCTTGATCATTATCCAAATGCTCCTGAATGAAATTTCGAAGAAAGTCCCAACGAATGCCGAGATGTTCACCTTTAGACTTCACAAAGGAATCAATGGTTTCTACTTTAACCCCATAAGCTTGGCTAACTTTTTACGATAACCTGATTTTGGCTTTCGGGTAAATACTTTATCTGGACATTGTAGTTCTATCCCGAGCAAAATCGAATACTCCTCGATAGTTGGCACCAAATCTTCCTGATTAAAAGTGAAGCATCTATAGGATGGATCCCAAAACTGTATAGCTGCTTTGACCAGCTGTTCATCAACCACTACTGAAATGAGGATGCAATCTGCCCATACTTTTTACAAAAGCTTTCTTTTCTTTTTACTTAACTGACCCCAGACAGCAGCTAACTCTTTTAAATCATTCTGTGTGAGATCTAAATGCACTTTTTCGGGTAACTTCAGACACATAACGGTAGGCAAACAATCTCCGTTCTTTTGTTGAGCTCTTTCGACCAAACATGTACTTCATTATACGACTCACATGGCACACTGACTGAGGATGAGCAAATCTGTAGTTCTATGGGATCCATGAAAACTTCTTGGAGAAATATTCCTAGAGCAAATATCTCGATGCAAAACTGTATGATATGATTAATGCAAAAAAAATGAAACAAAATTGAGTTAGTGTGGTTTGAAAAAAACATTTTTTTTTTTTTTTTTAGTGTTTTTGAGATTTTTTTTTGTTTTGTTTTGTATTATACTATACACAACTTTTATTCTTAGGTATTTTCTACAAGAGGATGGACAAGGCTCTACATAAGGCTGGTTTCCTAGGCTTATTATATGCTGGGTTTGGATTGACAGGGTCTAAAGGTTCCCAAATTGTTCCTCACTGTCGTCCATGTTGGACTAGTAAGGCACCCGATCCTCACCCATTACAGGCTACGAACGGAAAGGGTTCAATTCGAGTGGAAGTATTTCGCTTGCCATTGCGGAGGTTATCACCTCACGAGAGCATAGGTACTTTACTTCCTTCCTATAAAGGACGGAGCCCGGGTATAGAGCTCATGTATGAGATGCATCGTGCCATTGTGTGCAAATATATCCTAATTTATTGAGAGCAATATATACAAAAAATAAAACATAAGAGGCATAGTAAAGAAATGTGTGTGAATTTTTTTGCTTTTTATTTTTGATTTGTTTTGTTTTTTTTTTTTTTTTACTACTAAAATGAAAAAAAAAATTAAGAAATTGATTAAGACTATTTAAATCAAAATTTAAGGATAACAAGTAGTTAATTTTGGCCTGACTCTCGAAAACAAAAGCGTCCCCAGTGGAGTCGCCAAGCTGTCGTAACGGTTTTGTGTCCGCCCGACGAATTTGGAAACAAATAAAAAATAACGGAGTCGCCACCAATCTTTTTTGGCTAGGTGCGATTGGCCACCTATTAAAACATATCCTTTTAATGAAATCTTAAAATTAATTAAAATTTATTAAAAAGATAATTTTACGGTCTGCGAAACAGTCTGGGTTCGGGAGTCGGTTACGCGTGGGAAGGATTAGCACCCCCACAACGCCCGTTAAAAACGGTACCAATTAACAACGTGTTATCCTTTGATTTTGATAAAAACAGTCTTATTTTCAGTATTCGAAAAATAATTTTCTTGATTTTTTATTTATTAAAAAAATTATTCTCGAGAAAAATAAATCAAAACCTTTTTATTGAAATAATTCTTAAAATGTTCCAGTACGTTGGTAACATTAAAAGAACTCTTTCTCACCTAGAGATTTCTTAAAGCATCTCTACTCGGAATACTTTTAGAATCTCATCTTTGGAGGCTCGAATTTATTTTTCGTAAGAAAATGTTAAAAAAAATTTATTCTCGAGAAAAATAAATTAAAACCTTTTTATTGAAATAATTCTTAAAATGTTCCAGTACGTTGGTAACATTAAAAGAACTCTTTCTCACCTAGAGATTTCTTAAAGCATCTCTACTCGGAATACTTTTAGAATCTCATCTTTGGAGGTCTAAATTTACTTTTCGTAAAAATTATGTCATGTATGCAATGCAAATAATAATATGTTGATGCACACATCTTTTCAAAAATTTTATTAATTGTTTTATTAATTTTTTAATTAAAATTAAATTTTGAAGAAAAAAGGAATTTAATTATATTGAAGATTTTCTATAAATATTCCAATACGCTGGTAATATTTTACAAAAAATCTTCTCACCTAGAGATTTCTTAAAGCATCTCTACTCGGAATACTTTTAGAATCCATCATTGGATTAAATTTCTTTTCTTCCTATTTTTATTACTTATTTTTAATTTATTAACCAATTTTTATTTATTATTAAAAAAAAAATCTTTACTGTATTGAAAATTTTTTATAAATACTCCAATACGCTGGTAGTATTTAAAAAAATCTTCTCACCTAGAGATTTCGTAGGCATCACTACTCGGAATACCTTTGAATCTCATCGTCGGATAAAAATTTCTTTTCTTTCATTTTTTATTACTTTAGTATTATTATTAAATTTATTTTTATATTATTGTTTTTAAAGTTTATTCTAAAAATTAACATAATTATAAAAAAATTTAACAACAATTTCATCATTTAATCTAACAAATATAAATATTTTAATATGCATAAATATTAATAAAATAATATATAAAAAAAATAAGAAAAATTCAAACAAAAATTTTTTTTACCTGAACCGGACCGGTCAACGGTCCGGTCAATGCACGGTTCGGTTCGGTCTGGTTTGGTCCGACGGTTTGGCTCGGTCTGGGCGGTTCAGAGGTGCAATACAGGTTCGGTTCGGTCTGGCCGGTTCAGTTCCGATCTAGTCAGACCGGTCAGAGGCTGATAAAGGAAACGAGTCGCGGGTCAGGTGCGCAGACCCCGGGTCGGGTCACTGATCGACGCGCGGATCCTCCTTGGTCGAAACGGCGTCGTTTTGACCCTATGCTCAAAACGATGTCGTTTGCGTTTAATGATTTCTATAAATAACTAAAAAAATTTTATTTGCTTATTCTTTCAGTTTTTCAGAAAAAAAAAGGGGAAAGAGAGCTCTGGGGTGAGCTCGTCGGTCGATCACAGGACCACCGTGCCGACTGCCGTCTGGGTTGCCTTCGACAATCGTTGCCGATGGTTTTCGATCAGCGAAAAAGGTGAAAATTATTCTGGAAATTCTCTACGACGCGATCTTTCCAGATTCGGTGTCCTTTTTATCGGAAACAGCCCCGATCGACGTAGATTGGGGCTCAAAGTTTCGGTCTCCTTTCTTTTTCTTTTTTTTTGGACAGAACGACTGATCTCTCTCTTTTTTTTTAGGTGGCTTTTTGGCGCTGGGTTCCCCGTTTGAGGGGACTGTTGTTTTTTTTTTTTGTATTTTTGCAGAAATTTTTTTTTTTACAGAAGCTGCCCTTCTTTTTTTTTTTGGCCGCTTTTTTGCCTCCCTTTTTTTTTTGGTCTGGTTTGCAAGCTCTATTTATAGAGCTTGTTGGGATTCAAATCTCAGATTTTTTGGGATTCGAATCCCATTTTTCAACTGAAAAATCACACCTACCGTCCGTGATTGGTGGCTTGTCGGTCATTGGCAGCTATCGGTGGTGCTTTTGACTTTAGGGATTGTGCATTTAATGCACTAGATTTGAACCAGATAAGGATGAAGAAAAAGGAAAAAGAAAGGAAGAAGAAGACAAACGCAGAAATGGGAAGAAAAGAAAGAGAAGAAGAAAAAGAAAGAAAAAAAATTAAATAATAATAATAATAATAATAATAATAATAATAATTAAAATTAAAATTAAAAAAAAAATGGTGTTTACAATGTTGTTGTCGGAGATTTGTAGGCTTGTTAGATTATGACAATGTCCCCATTTTGGAGAAAGTTCACCATAAAATCTGTTCTTGCTTAATGAAATATAATTCAAATTCGGATACACAGCAGAAGCTTCTGATATATTTCCTGTAAAGTTGTTTCCTTCAAGCCTAACTCTATATAAACTTTTGCAAGTTTTAAAAGTTGGTGGGATATGACCCGTCAAATTGTTGTTGAATACCGTAAGCTTTGCGAGTTGTCCACCGAGGCATACATTCTCAGGTAATGGACCACTGAGATGGTTGTCTGATAATTGTAATGATTCCAAATGAGTAACATTGCTAAGTGTTGGAGGAAGGAAACCAGACAAACTGTTATCAAATAAATGAAGTTTGGTAAGAGATACAAGCATCCCTACCCTCTTGAGGTATTGACCCGGAAAGCTTATTCTCAAAAAGGTAAAAGACTAGACAATTTGGTTAAGTTTCCTATGGAATTAGGGATGACACCAGTGAGATTATTACTTGACAACTGCATTGTGGTGAGAGATGCAAGTTGTCCTATTTCATTGGGGATATAACCAGAGAGGTTATTATTATACAGATAAAGCCATAACAAGTTACTTAGGTTTCCCAGAGATGCTGGGATAGGACCAGTTAGGTAGTTCACTGAAAGATCAAGCATAACAAGTGACCTCATCATTCCAACTTCTTTAGGTATGGAACCACTGAGCCTATTGTCAACGAGGACAAGTCGGGACAAATTGTGCAAGCTTCCAATAGAAATAGGTATCGGACCAGTGAGATAGTTTTCATGGAGATAGAGTATAGAAAGTGAACTTAATAACCTTCCTATATTAGATGGAATATTTCCGGGGAAATTATTCTTGGACAAGTCAAGTTCGGTGAGCTTGGGAAGATTTCCAATGTGTGAGGGAATGGACCCATACAGTGAGTTGTTAGGAAGGTGAAGACCCATCAGGTTGGGGAAGGACAAGAAGTTGAGACTATGAAGTGTACCTTTGAACCCATAATCTCGAAGTCTTAGATTGGTGATGCTTCCACCCTTGTCGCAAGTGATTCCGACCCAGTTGCAATGGCTGTCTCCAACCCACAAAGAAGAGAGCAAAGTTTGGGAGTTGTTGTCAAGGCTAGCTTTCCATTTTAGAAGAGTTTCTGCTTCTTTACCAGGTGCAGCAGCTGCTGAAGAAGCAAAAACGTAGGATGATTGAACCGACAGAAGCATGAGAAACAACAGGACTTGGAATGATATTAAGAAAGATGCCATGATACGGATAGTTCGAAGGAATATTTTGTTAATTATTAGGTACAAATTACATTGGCTAGCATGGATGATCAGGTGTTTATTCAGTCCCTTTCCAGTTAATTTCCACGACGACTAATAAACTAACTTATTCGCGGCACTAATAAATTAGTAAACGTGGTTCACGCACAAGTCAACTCAAGATTGCAAGTCATGAATGTGGTGAAAACATATCGGCGTTGATTGAGTACAGATTAGGGTGTGATCAAATAATTGCAAAACCACATAAATCATGAATGACGTGAAACACTCCTTGAAAGACTTCTCTGGTCTTCCTCCAATTTACATTGGCATCAATTTCAGATGTTTCTACTTTTTTTTTCTCTTTTCCTTTCTTACGTTTTTTTCTTTATTATAGTGGGAAAAGGAGAGGCAGTTAACTAGGGTGGGGTGGGTAGGGTGTGAGCGCATTACAAGAAAATGGAAGATTAATGGCAGTTTTGTAGCAGCGTTTCACTTAAAAATGTCACTAGCTTTCATGTTTTTCTTTTTTGGTTGCAAAGGATGGCTAGTGCCCTTGTCATAACGTCTAGATCCGGGGATCCATCGCTAAACATTAATTTGAGGAGTCACCACCAATCTTTTTTATCTAGGTGCGATTGGTCACCTCAGGAATCTATCCTTTTAAAGAACACCTAAACCTAAGGGTCCCTAAAAGAATAGGTTCAGGTCTACTAACCAGAACAGGGTTCGAGAGTACAGTTTACATGTGAGGAAGGTTGTAGCACCCTCACAACACCCATTGAAAGATGGTACCAGCTTAATTTTGTGTTATCCAATAAGCCTTAAAAATTTACCAAGTAATTAATTATTGAAAATTATTCTCAATTAACTCTAATACTTTTAGCAGAAAATTGAGAAAATTCCCTCACCTCAAGAGTATGCAAAGAAACTACTATTTTACTTGCAAATGCTCTATCATAGGATTATTTAACATTAAAGAAAATTCAAAAAAGAAAAAAAATAAAATGAAAAAAAAAGAATAATGATTCAGCTTTAGATATAAATATTTTTCCCTTCAAAAACTCATTGCTTTTGTATAAGAAAATTTGATGCTTTCAACTTTTCCTTAAAATGTTTTTTCTTTTAGGAAAATTGGTACTTCCAACTTTTTACCAAAATATTTTTCTGAAACTTTAATTTCGAGAAAAATTGATACTTTCAACTTTTTCTCAAAAATATTTTTTAAAAAAATTTATTTTTAAAAAAAATTGATATTTTCAACTTTTCCTCGAAAATATTTTTTAGAAAATTATTTTCAAGGAAAATTGATACTTTCAACTTTTCCTCAAAAATATTTTTTTATAATTTTATTTTAAGAAAATCATTTTAAAAAATAAAATAAATAAAAATAAAAATAAAATAAGGAATACCAAATTATTCTAATGTAATTAATAAGTAATAATAATAATAATGATAATGATGATGATGATAATAATAATAATAATAATAATAATAATAATAATAAAAAGAAATAATAATAATAATAAATAAGAAAAAAAGAAAAAAAAACCTTTGGAACGACTCGGCTCGGCTTAATGTGGCTCAGCTCCAGGAAGAACGACAACTCAGATGTGCGGCTCGGTAGGAAAATGGCTCGGCTCGAACCCAGGCGGAGAAGCGTGTCACTGGATTGAGTGCGCTACGAGTCGGGTCGGATCTTGACAAAACGTGTGGATCCTATGGGTTTACTAACGCAAAAATGACGTCGTTTTGAGGAGGGTATATAAGGCTGAAACTCGATTTCTCTTCAGATTTTTCTTCTGCTTTCCTCTCTCTTCCCTTATTTTCTCCTCCTTCTCTCTAAACAATCCCAGATTTCGGTTGAATGTTCTACCGAAATTTGGAAAAAAATGTCGGAAACTTCAAAGTTGGCTGAAAAACTCGTCAGAAAACTTGAATATCGTCAAAAAATTTCATCAAATTCTGAAAAATTTCTCACAAATTCCTAAAGTTGTTTCTAACGCACAAGAACCTTTTTTAGCTTATGTTTCCTCTTTGTATGTTTCCTCTTTTTGTGTGTTCTTCATTCGTTTTCTATGGGCCTATTTATAGGGATTAATCAGAAGAGTTTCTAAACAATCCCAACTCCTTTTGAGATTTGGATTCAATCTTTGAATCCAATCTCGAGTCTGCCAGCCCCCAAATCATGGCCAAATTCATTCCAATTTTTTATCCTAATCCTAATCTTAACCGAAAAAAAAAAATAAAATAAAAATAAAAATAATAGATAAATATATTAATAGATAACTAAAAGAAAATAATTAGATAAATAAAAAATATTAATAAATAATAATAATAAATGAAAAATAATAAAATTAAATTAAATTAAATTTAAAAAAATGAACCAATAGTACCCATTTGTACCAAGCCCAATTGATCCGAGCTTAGACCAAATTGGGTGTTACAATTGCCCCTCTTTGCACATTTTCTGTGAAACAGGAATTGTACAAAGACGTAGACGCCCATTCAAGAATCAACTCAAACTTTTTGTTTTTTTTTTGTTTTTTATTTTTTTTGTTTTTTTGTTAAAATTTTGGTCAAAGCTCTTCTAAGCAGAGGCTCAACGACTTTGAGTAAAATAGATAAAGCTCCTCTAAACAGAGACTCCACGACTTTGAAAATAAATGGCTCCTCTAATCAAAGGCTCAACAACTTTGGAAAATAAATGGCTCTTCTAATCAGAGGCTCAACTACTTTGAAAAATAAATAAAGCTCCTCTAAATAGAAGCTTAATGACTTTGAAAAATATAAGGCTCCCCTAATCAGAGGCTCGATGACTTTGAAAAATAAACAAAGCTCCTCTAATCAGAGGCTCAACAACTTTGGAAAAAATAAACAAACCTCCTTTAATAAGAGGCTCGATGACTTTGAAAAATAAACAAAGCTCCTCTAAGCAGAGGCATCACAACTTTTGAAAGTAAATTGCTCCTCTAAACAGAGGCATCATAACTTTTGAAAAGTAAATTGCTCCTCTAAACAGAGGCATCACAACTTTGAAAGTAAATGCTCATTGACAATCATGTCTAAAAGAGTTAAAAATTGTGTTTGAAGGAATTTCAGGAGATTATGCCCAAAGGTCTTACAAATCAATCCTGATACCGAGAGATATCCTATTTCAAGGATTAGAAACTTACCTGACAAGCTTTTTCTCAAATTTGAAAATGTCTTCACGTCTATCTTCTCTATGTGGGATTTTGGAATATCCCTGCTTCTTAAATTTATGCACTATATTTTCTTGAATATAGTATATGCTATGCAATGCGTGTGAAATTCAATGCATGCTATGCAAATGTTGGCTAATTAATTCCTATTCAATTATGGTACTCAAGTTTCTCAAGCTCTTTTCTTAGGCCCCGAACCCTTGATTCTTCAAAAACCAAGTTACACTATTCTTCTAAGATCGAGCCAGTGTAACTCTCAATCATCTCTTCCATTTAATTCTCAGATTCTTTCTATAAGAAATCTCTTTCCAAATTCAATGTCCTTATCAAGAACTGAACATCTCGATTTTGCCTTTATCACTCTTGACTTCTTCAATGTAATGTAAAAATCTTTCATGCCATTATTCATTTATCAATCATTATTTCAAACTCAAAAAGTAAGAATGCATTTGCACATTTCTTCCATTGTAAGGTATTAAGAAGAAAAGAATAAGAATGGTTGAGAAACAGTCAACAGAAGAGGCACACAAAAAGTGAAATAGAATGTCTTTTATTAGCAAAAATGTTGGCAAACTTTAGCCAAGAAAGAATTACAAAAATAGGTATAGGGAGACAATGCCCAAAAATGAACAATCGGACAATCATGATAACACATCTCAAGGTTTTTCTGAAAACCCAATCATTTGATGCACTTAACAAATTAGAGCTTCTTCGAATTTGCCAGCCTCCCTGCCAATGAATTTTCAGATTTGATGCTGTATTCTCCTTATCTAAGCTGTCTTTTTAGGTTTTCAATGTAGATAAACCCCCTATGACTCAAACCGCCCTTTTAGGGTTTTCGCCTTAAGTCCTTCTTTTTCATTCCCTTTTTTCCTTTTTTCTTTTTTTCTTTTTCTTTCCTTTTTTTTCTTTTTTTTCTTTTTTTTTTTTTGCCTTTTTTTTCTTTTAAGCATAGTTTCGAAAAAAATGTTTTTGTATTTTTGTTAATAATTATATTTCAAATTTTACTAACTATATATTATATTGAAAATTTTGGATTACATTTAATTGCAGTCAAACCTCAGCTATAATTAAATATTAAAAATGAAAAATATTTTATAATGATAAGCCTTGAATTTTTCATATAAACCTCCATTCTTATATTATATCCAATTAAGTCCTTAAAAAATTACTTTTGTTTAATTAAATCTTTAATTACAATTTTGTTCCATTAAGCTCTTTTTTTAGACGAAAATTAAAACAAATTATTATTTCTTGCCAAATCAACATGTATGCTGCAATTCTTTCTATGATGCCAACATCTACATAACATATGTTTGAAAATAAAAAAGCTCTTTAGATGCTAATGTGGCCAATTATATGAGGCATTCATTACATATTATGTAAACGAAAGCTCAATTTAAATTTTTATATTTTTCAATGCGGATATTGATTTAATAAAGGTATTTATTACCGTTGATGTGATAAAAATAATGAATTGTAGTGGTTTTGATGTAAAATAAGACTTAATTAAATAATAATGGTGTTTTATGCTTTCAATTGGAAAAAAAAAAAAATTATTTGAGAAATTTGAAAAAAGTACAACATTTTTTTAGCGTTTTAATGAAAAAAGTACAAGTTAAAGGTATATGCTTCAACATCATCCTCAAATCCATTTCAAGTGTACTCGTTACAATTACAATTAAATTTTGAATGATTTAAAAGGCAGGGAATGAAGAAAAGTTAGAACAAAGAAATTGTGAGAAATAATGTAAATTAGTGTGTATAAGAATAAATGATGAGTAAATAGTAAAATCAAAAGGTTATTGTGTGAAGTTGTGTTTATTGTAATTTGGTGTACTCACTAATTGTATTCTTTGTTTGTTCAAACAAATAAAAAAGTAATATTAAAATTGTTGTAGATTCCAAAACGAAAGTAGCAAATCAGTACTACAACAGAATATTACAATTGATACTGAAAGTTGAAATTCTACATCTGGTCATTAGTTATTTTTTAGAAATAGAAAATTTTGAACATACAAATTGAGTATTTAAACACAACTATTATATATCACAATCAATCACTACAAAAGCTTTATTACTAGAGCGCTTAAACATTTTCAATACAAAAAAAGAGTAAAATAAATAGATTAAAAGTAAATAAACATGCTTAGAATTATTATTCAAATTGTTAGCACCTTAATATTAGCCAGTGTAGACTTCATGTTCCCACAATTCTCCCAATTTTATGATTGAGAAAGGATTGGGTAATGGAAGCTATTAATGGATAAAGGCTTGAGCAACTTGTCGCATGGTTGGCCGAAGTTGGGATTGCCATTCAAGCATTCAAATGCTAGCTTTGTAGTAGAGACAACATCTTTTGCAACTTGTCTTACCGTTAGTGAGAGACGTTGGTCTATCACATCTTTAGGTAAACATCACATCTCTTGTCTAGTTTCATTGTATAAATCAATTCTACTTAAAAAATATATATTTAATCAATGTGGTCTATTAAGTAATAAATATATCTAATCAAATACGTTATTATGTAAGAATATTGAGAAGATTATAAAATAAGCTTGAAAAGAAATTATGAGTATTTAAAAAATTACATGCAAATTGAAATTTAGAGTTTACATAAGATTTTATATTTAGTTCATTCATTTGATATATTGAATATTGAAAAATTAAGTGTTAAAGCTCAAAGATTAATTATACATTTGATACTTGAATTACATAACGGAACGACTTTATCTAAAAGTGAATATCAACTTATTGATTATTTAATTACTTTCTATTGCAGGCTATATGGTTTATTGGACTGGAACTTGGGCTTAAATGAATAAATGCGGGCCATGTTGGTAGGCTATATTTGTTACAGGCCTATTTAGTTTTTTTGTTTCTATCATTATATATGTTATTATTGTTATACTAGACGAGGAGAGAGAAAATTATGATCTGCAATATCCGATATTTGTGGATTATAGTTATGTTGAGTATTCTGCTAAGAATTACAAATGATGAAAAGGAGTATTGTATACGATTTTGTCAAGAAATATCAGCAATTATTCTCTCTTCTAGAATTCTTTCTTCTTTTCTCTTTCTCCTTTCTCTTCTTTTTTTTTTTTCTTCTGCGATCTATCTGTTGTCGTTATTTTGAAAATTTAAGCTGTGTCACTTTGGTATCAAAGCATCGACTTGGCAATCATGGCGGATGGAGTCTCTACGGGATGCAAAAGGAAATCCAAAAAAATGAAGAGAAAATCGCTAAATCTAGCAGATCGATGCAAAGATGGAGAAGAAATTTGATGTCAAGATGGAACAAATGTTTGGAGTGATGCAAAATAAGTTACTAGAATATTTGAAAAAGTTGTTGGAGATGGCTCCTAACGATGGTAGCTCGATGCCTAACAAGCAAGAGGGAGACTTAGTCTCTGTTAGCGAAATGCAGAGGAAGCAGGGAACAGAGCCTGTTTCTGATTGTGATACAGACAAACCTTCCTCTGGTGAATGATGCTCAACAGTTTTTCACATTTAGATCAACCCTGGTACTTGTTTTCTAATTCATGTAAGTTGTTTAGTGGTCATGATTTCAAAGGTTGGGTTTTGAAACTAGAATAGCACTTTGAGGTTGACAGAATACCTGCGATTATATTGATTAAAAAAGTTTTTTAAAAAATTAACACTTGTCTTATTAGAGTATATTTATAAAAAATTAACAAATTGATTAATTATTTAAATAGTTATAATGAGTTTTTAAAAATTATTGTATAAAATAATAATCCAAATATTAAATGGATATAACAACTTTAAAATAATTTGTATAATTAAAAAATTACCATAATAATTTTAAAATATATATAATTTTTTTAGTATTGTGTAGAGTTCATAAAAAAGTTACGTAGAACCCACACTTTAAATGGTAGACTTTTATTCAATTTTTTTAATTGGCTAATTACAAAATTGCAATAAAAATTATAGGTGAAACTAGCTTTTTTTTTTTTTTTTGGCAATTAATTTTGTTCGAAGCCTATCGTTTCTCTGAATAAATAAAACAAGAGTACTCTTCACCATATTATTAAAAAAAAAAAAAGGAGAAAAAGTTATCAAAAGTCAATTGATATTTAATTTAAAAACATGTTGGACTAAATTCAACTATAATTTTAGTTTGGGAAAAAATGTTTTGTATTTTATTGGCTATATATTATTATTATTGAAAATTTTAGATTAAATTTAATTACAGTCAAACCCCAGCTTTAATTAAATATTAAAAATGAAAAATATTTTGTGATGATAAGCTTTTGAATTTTTCATATAAGCCTCCATCCTTCTATTATATCAAATTAAGTTCTTAAAAAATTATTTTTGTCTAATTAAACCTTTAAAGTATAATTTTGTTCCATTAAGCTCTTTTTTATAGATGAAAATTGTAAAAAAAAGAAAAATTATTTCTTGCCAGATTAACATAGATGCCATAATTCTTTCTATGACGCCAACATTTACATAACATATATTTGAAAATAAAAAAGCTCTTTGGATGCTAATGTGGCCTATTATATGAGCCATTCATCACATATTATGTAAACAATAACTCAACTTAAATATTTATATTTCACAAAGCAGACATTGATTTAACAAAAACAATTATTGCCATTGACATGGTAAAAATAAAGAATTTTAATGGTTTTCATATAAAATAAGACTTAATTTAATAAAAGTAATGTTTTATGCTTTTAATTGGATAAAAAAAAAAAGATAAAAGTTTATTTGAGAAATTTGAGAAAACTACAACATTTTTTTAGCATTTTAGTAAAAAAAAGTATAAATTGAAGTTATATAGTTTAAAATCATCACTCAAATTCATTTTAAGTGTACTCAATACAATTACTATTAAATTTTAAATGATTTAAAATGTAGGGAATGAAGAAAAGTTAGAAAGATAAAATTGTGAGAAATAATGTGTATGAGTGTGTATAAGAATAAATGGCCAGTAAATAGTAAAATCAAAAGATTATTGTGTGAAGTTGTGTTTATTGTAGTTTAGTGTACTCACTAATTGTATTCTTTGTTTATTGAAACAAATAAAAAAGTTATATTAAAATTGCTATAGCATTCCAAAGCAAAAGTACTATAGCAAATCCGTACTATAGGAGAAGATCACATTTGATACTGAAAGTCGAAATTCTACATCTAACCATTAGCTACATTTCAGAAATAGAAAATCTTAAACATACAAATTGAGTGCTTAAACACAAATATTCTATATTACAGCCGATTCACTACAAAAGCTTTATTATAGAGTGCTTAAACATTTTCAATATAAAGGAGAAAAAGAAATAAATTGAAAATAAATACACGTGCTTAGAATTATTATTCAAATTATTAGCACCTTAATATTAGCCCCTGCAAACTTCATGATCCCACAATTCTCCAAATTTTATGATTGAGAAAGGATTGGGCAATGGAAGCGATTGACGAGTAAGGGCTTGAGTGACTTGTTGCATGGTTGGCCGAAGTTGGTGATTGCCATTCAAGCATGCAAATGTTACTTGCTGTAGAGACAACATCCTTTGCAACTTGTTACGGTGGTGAAAGACGTTGGTTCTTTATATCTTTAAGTAAAATATGTTGGTTCTCATTGGGTACCAATGTCGATGGTCGATGCGACGACGACGATGCTTTAAATATGAAATCAAATCACAGGTGCCTCCCATAAAATTTCCATGTTAGCACTCCAAAACTATAACATCACATCGTTCGTCTACTTTCGATGTATAAGCAACTCTGCATTAGAAAAAATATATCTATCAATGTGGTATATTAAAGCAAGAAATAATATTTTATCAATACACTATATGTAAGAATAAAGAATATGAGAAGATTATAAAATAATGTTGAAAAGAAATTTGTAAATGTTTAGAAGATTATTTGAAAATTGAAATTCATTGGTTCTAACCAAAATTTATACCCATTTAGTCATCAGTTAGATATATTTGGAATATTGAAAAATTAAGTGTTAAACTTCAAAGATTAATTACACATTCGATACTTGAATTATAGTAAAATTCTTAATTTGATACTTAAAATTTGAAAAGTTACAATTGTGATACTACTTGAACTTTGTTTTAATGCATCAATTTGCACACAAACTAACACTTTTAATTGAATGATGACATATTTAAAGCATCTTAAAAAAATATATAAATAAATACCTGGAGCTATGTACCCAAAAGTACCAACAAGTGAGGTCCAATTAGAAGAGTCAGGCTTTAAAAGCCTAGCTGTGCCGAAATATGAGACATGAGCCTCATAATCCAAATCCAGAAGAACATTGTTATTGGAAATGTCTCGATGAATTATAGGTGGTGAATGGTCATGATGTATATAAGACAAGGCATTCGCCACTCCTTTTACAACATTTAGCCTTTTCTCCCAATCCAACTCCATTGCCTCGTTCTTGTTGCTTAACACCATTCTCAAACTTCCCCTTTCTACAAACTCATAAACCAAAAATGAGTTCTTTGGATGTGAACAAAAGCCATACAGCTTCACAATGTTACGATTGTCTTATTTCTGATAAGGCATGAATCTCGCTTTCAAAGGCTTTCAAGTTGTTGGAAATCATGCTATCTTCAGATTGGTGAAGTTTCTTCACAGCAACCACCTCCCCAATGGGTAGCGCAGCTTTATAAACAGTTCCATAGCCTCCTGAACCAATGCAATTGTTGGCGCTGAAATCTTCAGTGGCTTCAATAATGTTCTCATAGAGTATTCTTCCATTATATCCCCACAATGTGAAAAAATCTCCAAGTTGTGCCTCGATTGACTCGGATTTTCTGGTTTGGTTCTTTTGGCAAAGAATAAGGAAACTTCCAGCCATGACAAAGAGCAAAAGAAGAAGACCAAAGAGTGGAAGTACAATGAAAATGATGATTTTGCTGCTTTTTCTATGACCGTTGCTAGTAGCAGCGACAGCACAAGGCATTAGTCCAGTGGCATTACCACATAGTCCCTTATTGTTTCTTAAGGCATCAAATGAAGCCTCATGAAATGCCTTAATGTTAGGAATAGGGCCTTCTAATTGATTGTAAGATATATTCACAACAGTCAAGCTTTTCAAATCATTAAAAGAATTTGGGATGCAACCATTGAGCATATTGTGAGAAAGGTCCAATATTTCCAAGGAATGTAATTTTGCAAGCTCCTGTGGTATCTCCCCAATAAGTAAATTCCGACTTAAATCTAGATTTTGAAGGCCATTTATGTAGCTTACTGAAAATGGAATGCTTTCTCCAAGTTTATTCTTGCTCAAATTCAGGTCCAATAACTTTGAGCACTCTCCAAGTTGATTAGGAATCGGTCCACTCAAATTGTTTGATGCCAAGTTAAGATATTGTAGATTTGAAAGAACTCCAATCTCTGGTGGAATTTTGCCTGAAAGTTGGTTACCACTTAGCAAAAGTTTGTACATCAATGTCAACGCTCTCAATTCCTTGGGAATCTCACCAATGAGATGATTTGAAGAGACATCGAGTTCGTGTAATTGAGTTGCATGCTTCAGCTCGGGTGGTATCTTTCCAGAAATGTTATTATTGGAGATCCGTAGGCTTGTTAGACTATGGCATTGCCCCCAGTTTGGCGAAAGTTCGCCATAAAATTTGTTGTTGCTTAATGCAATATAATTCAAATTAGGATATATACCAAAAGCTTCTGATATATTTCCTGTCAACTGGTTTCCTTCAAGCCTAACTCTGAATAAGCTTTTGCAAGTTTTCAAAGTTGGTGGGATAAGACCCGTCAAATTGTTGATGAAAGCCGAAAGATTTGCGAGTTGTCCACCCCTGCATAAATTTTTGGGTAATGGACCACTGAGATGGTTATCTCCTAGTTGTAATGATTGCAAATGAGTAAGATTGCCAAGCGCTGAAGGAATTGGCCCTGATAAATGATTATGGTGAAGATATATCTTCATAAGCTTCGACATGCTTCCTATGGAAGCAGGGATTGAACCAGAGAAATTATTTTGACTCAACCCAAAGTCAGTGAGAGATTTAAGCATCCCTATCTCTTGAGGCATCGACCCAGAAAACATATTTTGATCGAGGTAAAGAGTGGATAGACTGGTCAAGTTTCCTATGGAAGCAGGGATTGAACCAAAGAAATTATTTTGACTCAACTCAATATCAGTGAGAGATTTAAGCATGGCTATCTCTTGAGGTATCGATCCAGAAAACATATTTTGGTAGAGGTAGAGAAAAGATAGGTTGGTCAAGTTTCCTATGGAAGCAGGGATTGAACCAGAGAAATTATTTTGACTCAACTCAAAGTCAGTGAGAGATTTAAGCATCCCTATCTCTTGAGGTAACGACCCAGAAAACATATTATGATGAAGGTAGAGACTGGATAAACTGGTCAAGTTTCTTATGGAAGCAGGGACTGAACCAGAGAAATTATTATGACTAAACTCAAAGTCAGTGAGAGATTTAAACATCCCTATCTCTTGAGGTATCGACCCAGAAAACATATTATGGTGAAGGTGGAGAGTGGATAAACTGGTCAAGTTTCTTATGGAAGCAGGGATTGAACCAGAGAAATTATTATGACTCAACTCAAAGTCAGTGAGAGATTTAAGCATCCCTATTTCTTTAGGTATCGATCCACAAAACATATTTTGATAGAGGTGGAGAACAGATAAGTAGGTCAAGTTTCCTACGGAAGCAGGGATAGAACCACGTAGATAGTTATCAAAGAAATAAATCTCGGAAACTGAACTCAGCCTCCCTATCTCTAATGGAATGGAACCACTGATCTCATTACTTGCCAAGAAATCAACTCAAGACCTTTCAATAAGCAAATTTCGGATGGAATATTCCCCGAAAAGTTATTGTATTGCAAGTCAAGGAAGGTGAGCTTGGAAAGGTTCCCAATGTGTGAGGGAATGGGCCCATACAGTGAGTTGTTGCGAAGGTCAAGCCTCATCAGGTTAGGGAAGAAAAGAAAGCTAAGACTATGAAGTGTACCTTTCAACCCAGAATCTGGAAGGCTAGATTGGTGATGCTTTCAGCCTTGTCGCAGGTAATTCCAACCCAACTGCAATGGAAGTCTCCAACCCACAAAGAAGAGAGCAAAGTTTGGGTGTTGTTGTCAAGGCTAGCTTTCCATTTTAGAAGAGTTTCCGCTTCTTTACCTCTTGTAAGTGCAGCAATGGAGGATGAAGAAGCAAAAACAGAGGAAAAGTGAAGCAGGACAAGTATGAGGAAGAACATGACTTTGAATGGTATTAAGAAAGATGACATGATTTGGATAGTTCAAAAAGGTTTTTTGTTAATTGTTCTAAATTACATTGGCTAGCATGGTTAGGTATTTATGCAAAATACAATAGCATTTTAGTGCGAAACATCAAGTGAAAAAAATATAACTTTAAGACCGACAGATCTTTTACGTTTAAATTATTTTTGTTAGATGATGACTATTGGTCTTCTACGTTTAAAGGATAATTTTAGCTTTAGTTTGCACTTATTATTAATCAAATGTTAAAAAAATCATGATAATTATTTTAAATGAAAATTATATCTTATACATCAATCAAATTTTAAATTCTATAAATGAGTTTAAAAGATTACTACAAACAATTAGATCATAAATAAAAAATTATGTAAAGAAATTAATGAATTAAATATTTTATATAAAAATTTTTAATCTTATAAATAAAATTAAAAAAATTGACATATGTTTTTTAAGAATATATCTATAAATATTAATGAATTGTTTAATTATTATATAAATATATGCATACAAATTATTTTATTTAATTTATGAAATTTAAAATTTTTATCATCAATTTGTATTAAATAATAATTAAATTATTAAATGAAGATGCGACGGCTGTGTAGATTATAGTGAAGTCAATATATAAGATAATAATTTTAAATGTATAAATTTTTATTCATTTAATTTGGTTCGGGTTTATCTTTTATTCAATATTGAATCTTGTCCAAATTTTTGGCTTCTCATTTTTAACATGTTCATGCTGCACAATAAATTATAGGTCAAAGGATATCATTTATAAAAATGTAAAAAAAATTAAAAAATATCATTTGTAATTCAATTTTGATTAATATTTATTTAACGGTAAAAATATCTATATAAAAAAAATCAAATTTGACTTATAAATTTGTAAGTCAATAAGAATTGATGGTTAAATTAGATTATTTCAAGTTTAAATTTTAAAATTTAAAGAGTTCAAAATTTAAGTCATTTTATAGATTCAATATTATCTAGAAGAGTTAAAATTCTACAAGGATTTACATAAAACATACTCTCTGAACTAATCATATTCTTTGAACTTATTCTATCGTATTCTTTAGGTATCGATCCACAAAACATATTTTGATAGAGGTGGAGAACAGATAAGTAGGTCAAGTTTCCTACGGAAGCAGGGATAGAACCACGTAGATAGTTATCAAAGAAATAAATCTCGGAAACTGAACTCAGCCTCCCTATCTCTAATGGAATGGAACCACTGATCTCATTACTTGCCAAGGAAATCAACTCAAGACCTTTCAATAAGCAAATTTCGGATGGAATATTCCCCGAAAAGTTATTGTATTGCAAGTCAAGGAAGGTGAGCTTGGAAAGGTTCCCAATGTGTGAGGGAATGGGCCCATACAGTGAGTTGTTGCGAAGGTCAAGCCTCATCAGGTTAGGGAAGAAAAGAAAGTTAAGACTATGAAGTGTACCTTTCAACCCATAATCTGGAAGGCTTAGATTGGTGATGCTTTCAGCCTTGTCGCAGATAATTCCAACCCAGCTGCAATGGCTGTCTCCAACCCACAAAGAAGAGAGCAATGTTTGGGTGTTGTTGTCAAGGCTAGCTTTCCATTTTAGAAGAGTTTCCGCTTCTTTACCTCTTGTAAGTGCAGCAATGGAGGATGAAAAAGCAAAAACAAGGGAAGAGTGAAGCAGGACAAGTATGAGGAAGAACATGACTTTGAATGGTATTAAGAAAGATGACATGATTTGGATAGTTCAAAAAGGATCTTTTGTTAATTGTTCTAAATTACATTGGCTAGCATGGTCAGGTATTTATGCAAAATACAAGAGCATTTTAGTCACTACGAAACATCGACATCAAGTGGAAAAATATAATTTCAGACCGACGGGTCTTTTACGTTTAAATTAATTTTGTTAGATGATGACAATTGGTCTTCTACGTTTAAAGGACAATTTTAACTTTAGTTTGCATTTATTATTAATCAAATGTTAAAAAAAAATCATGATAATTATTTTAAATGAAAGTTATATCTTATACATCAATCAAATTTTAAATTCTATAAATGATTTTATAAGATTACTACAAACAATTAGATCATAAATAAAAAATTATGTAAAGAAATTAATGAATTAAATATTTTATATAAAAATTTTTAGTCTTATAAATAAAATTAAAAAAATTGACATATGTTTTTTAAGCATATATCTATAAAAATTAATGAATTGATTAATTATTACAAAAATATATGCATACAAATCATTTAATTTAATTTGTGAAATTTAAAATTTTTATCATAAATTTGTATTAAATAATAATTAAATTATTAAATAAAGATGCGACAGCTGTGTAGACTATATTGAAATCAATATATAAGATAATAATTTTAAATGTATAAATTTTATTCATTTAATTTGGTTCAGGTTGATTTTTTATTCAATATTGAATCTAGTCCAAATCTTTTGGCTGCTCATTTTTAACATGTTCATGGTGCACAATAAATTATAGATCAAAGGATATCATTTATAAAAATGTAAAAAAAAAAAAATAAATATCATTTATAATTCAATTTTGATCAATATTTATTTAACCATAAAAATATCTATATAAAAAAATATCAAATTTGACTTATAAATTTGTAAGTCAATAAAAATTGATGGTTAAATTAGATTATTTCAAGTTTAAATTTTAAAATTTAAAGAGTTCAAAATTTAAGTCATTTTATAGATTCAATATTATCTAGAAGAGTTAAAATTCTGCAAGGATTTACATAAAAACATACTCTCTGAACTAATCGTATTCTTTGAACTTATTCTATCGTATTCTTTGAACTTATTCTATCGTATTCTTTGAACTAATCAAATATATTAATACTAATTCCTCCTTTCTTCTATTGTAATAATCAAACTTCATAGTAAATGTTATATTCTATTCCTTTTATATTTTATTCTCACAAAATACAAGTTTCATTCCTCTTTTATTTTATTTTACAAACCAAACATGTCGTAAGTTCTTAGATTTTTGACAATCCATAACTTAAGGTATGAACTAAACTCATGTTTGAAAATCATATGCATACCAATTATGATGTTCAGAACAAATAGATACGATTTTGGATTCAATTTTCTATGTTTAATTTTCGCTACTTGTTATGTTCATACATGTATGTTTGTGTGATAAATATTGTCAAATCGCTACAATTTTAAATGATTAATTTAAACTATTTAAATGAACATATAAACAATTATTGATCAATTTATAAATATTTAATAATTTCTTTGTTTTTTTTTATTAAGTTTGAATATATTTAATATAAATTAATGAGAAAACATTTTTGCCATGATTTTTAAGATGAAAGGATTCATTTCATCAAATTATTATATTTAAAATATTTTTATTAAGTATTTGTGTATGGTCCAAAACTGAGCTTGAATCGTATGCTCTTGCAAAAGGGTCACAAAAAATTTGCTCCACGCAGGTGCAAAGTTTGATGGTGTTGTCAATTTCAATTTTAGATCATTTCAGTTTCTATGAAAATTCATATCAAAATGCATTCAAATACAGATGGATTTTACATTTAAATTAATTTCGTTGGATTTCTTTTATAAAAAAAATTTTCAAATACTAATATTTAAATTAAGTAAATTAAATTTTAAATTCTCTCATAAATATTGATTATTGGTATTTTTCTATTTTGTAAAAAAAGAATATTCTAATTTAATTCATGCTTATTTTAATAAAAAGTATGGGTTATAAAATTTTCATGATAATTTTTTTAAATGAAAATTATATGATACATCATTAAAAATTTTTAACTCGATAAATGAGTTTATAAGATTAATACATATCATTAGGTTATAATTAAAAAAAATTAAGTACATAGACAAATTAATGAATTAAAAATTATCTAATATAAAGTTTTTAAATTTTATGAACAAAATTAAAAAATTGACATGTATTTTGTAATAATATATTTATAAAAATTAATAAATTATTAAAAAAACTCTATCATCTACATATATATAATAATTTAGTTATTAAATGAAGATACCAACCCTATAGACCATAAACCAACACTGAGATTAATTTATAAAAAACAATTCTTAAATATATAATTATATAAATTTTTATTCATTTAATTTGGTTCAAGCCTATCTTTTATTCAATATGGAGTCTTATCCAATTCTTTGGAGCTCTCATTTCTAACGTATTCATAGTGATAATTAAATTATAGGTGGGAGGATATGCAAGAGTTAGTCAATACTG
The DNA here is from genome assembly GCF_002303985.1 of Durio zibethinus. Next base: position 441,172 of record NW_019167926.1, on the reverse strand, counting down.
AATAGAAAAGACTTAAATGAATTAAATAAAATTTTGTAAGTAAGGTTTTAAAATCATACACATCTTCATCTTCATCTCAAAAATTTAATTTTTTTTTATTTTCATTCAAATAAAAAAATGAAGTTTTATTAAATTTGGATAAGATTGACATCTCTAATGTACTGAAAATAATTTAGGATTCACTTGAATGAGTGATAAAATTAATTTTGGTGAGATTAAAAACAACGATTAGATTGGAAACTGTATCAATGAGATTAAAATCAATTGTCAAGATATGTCTTTCCATGCAAACACGTGGTAGAAATGAGGTAACTTGTAATTAGAGGAGAAATCACCATTAAATTTGTATGTAATAAACTTTTAAATTATTTAATGTTTATAAAATTAATAAATTATTTAAAAATCCATAGATTCTTTTTATGTCAAATAATAATTTTTGATAAATAATTAAAAACTAATAGAAAAATAATATCACAAATGCTATTTTTCTTTAATTTTTATTAATGATGTAGTTATCTATTTTTAGTTAAAATAATAATATAATATAATACTAAATTTTATATTTAGTTATTAATTATTTATATAATAAAATTCATAAAATAATATTTTTTAATTCATAATATAATAATAATTTTATTTATTTATAAGTTTATTCTATAATAAAATTTTTCATTATATTAAATTAAAAAATTATTTCGTAATTTATTAACTAAAAAAAAAAAGAGCAAAAATGTCAGAAGTGTCAAGAGTCTTCCACTGAAGCCACGTAAATATAATCAAGTCATGCCTTTGTGATCCAAATAGTAAAACACAGTGCAATTGTATAAAAAGTGCTTAAATGCATTAAACAGTAACACCAATTCATTTTAAATGAGGTTTTAGATGAATTTTTGTAAGCAAAATTTGTGAATTTTTTATTAAAATATTAAATAAAAACTAAAATTAATTAATTTAAATTAATGAGTTAAAAAAATCATGTATCATAAATAAAATTGAACATTTAAAATAAAAGCATAAAAGCATAAAATAAATAATTTTTTTAGAAGGCATCTGATTTAAAAATAATCGACCTTAAATAAAGAGTTTTTTATATAGTAAAATAAATTATTATGTTATGTGGTATCAATAAAAACAACAGTAGCAACTAGATACAAAAAAATATATAGTATGAATTGTATGACTTATAATTTTATAATAATATTGGTTAGAATTTTAAAATTATAACAATAATATGATTTATAATTGATTTTATGGCATATAAGATTATTATCAATTTCAACAAATAGTTGTTGCTAATAGAAAGTCAAAACAAAGTGCAACCTTACCATTATATATTTATTGAGTTTCAAGCTAGCAAAATTCTAGGCAACTAATTTTAACACTATTAAAATTAAATTTAATATAAGTTATCTTTGATGTATATGTGATCTGTTCTGACTTTGAATAAAAAATCTCTCTTCATCATAGATTTTTTAGTACAAAAAAATACAAAATTGATTTAGCCAAAGGATTAAAAATTTAAGGCGAGAAGAGTGAAAACATTAAAAATATGTAAACATGTTTTTTTAATGTGTGTTTAATAAGAAATTTTGAAAAATAGATAAAAATATTTTTATTTATTATTTAAAAAAATATATCCTTTAATTTGTAAGCTAAATCAAGATATAACATGAAGTGAAAAAGTTAGAATTGAATTTATTTCATATAAGATTTGAAATTTTCATTCTTATGATATTTTGTTTAATATCTTGGAATCAAGTTATTGGATAGTTAAAACAAAATTATAACTTTAAAATCCATATTGATTTTAAAAATATAAATAAATTCTGAAAATTTATAATCAAATTATTAATTTTAACACTGACTTATTAAAAGTTCCACCAACACATTAAAAATAACAAATTTGGATGAACTTTTTAAAGTGAAATTTGAAAACTTCTTTACTAATAATTTAATAAAAAATTTAAATTGATAAACTAATAGAGTCCAAAAAATAAATAAGAATGTAAACAAATATAAAAAATATCATTTATAATTCAATTTTAATCAATATTTATTCAATGGTAAAAATGTTTGTCTAAAAAATAAATCAAATTTTTTTCAATTTGCAAATTCAATCTATGAAATAAAATATTTCAATTTATTGGTTTTAATTTTTAATTTTAGTTTTTTAAAATTGCTTTCAATAAAAAAATGTACAAACTTCACCTTAACTTCATATAAGTAATTTTCCATTAAAAATACTTGTAGACGTTGATTTTGTCTGAAAAATTGAATTTATTTTGAAATAAATTTGAAATGATCCTAGATTTTTTCCTAACTTGTTTGAACTATTTTATTGGGTTTATCATGTAATTTTATAATGGATCCAATTATCTATTATTTTAAATCAATTTATTCAAAATACAAGCCGTTTCACTTTCTATGAGACATCCACATCAAGTGGAAAAATGCAACTTTAAGGACATGGGTCTTTTATGTTTAAATGTATTTTATTGGTTTTTTATAAAAATTGCGATTATAAAAAAATTGTCATATTGATATTATAAATTAAGAGAGTTTAATTTTAAAATTCTCTCATAAATATTGATTATTGGTATTTTTTATTTTTTTTATAATAAAAGAATATTCTAATTTAGTTTGTGCTTTATTTTTAATCAAAAGTATTGGGTTATTAAAATTCATTGATAATTTTTTTAAAATCAAATTATATGATACATCATTCAAAATTTTAAACTCGATAAATACAGTTTATAAGATTATTGCATATCATTAGGGTCATAATTATTAAAATTAACAGTAACATAGACAAATTACAATGAATTAAAAATTACTTTAATATAAATTTTTTTAAATTTTAATAAAGAAAATTAAAAAAATGACATGTATTTTATAAAGAAATCACCAGTTAAGCTAGCAAAGTTCTAGGTAATTAATCCTAATGGTATTCAATGTAAATCTAATATAAATTATCTTTGACATATATGTGATTTGTTCTGACTTTGAATGAAAGACCTCTCTTCTTCATAAAATTTTTAGTACAAAAAATCGATGTTGATTTAATCAATGAATTAAAAATTTGAGAGAAAAGTAAAAGCATTAAAAATATGTAAATATGTTATTTTTTTTAATGTACGTTTGATAAGAAAATTTAAAAATAGATAAAATATATATTTTTTATTTATTATTTGATAAATATATTTTTTAATTTGTAAGCTAAATCGAGGTATAAAATGAAGTAAAACAGTTAAAATTAAATTTATTTCATATAACATTTGAAGTTTTGATTCTTATAATATTTTATTTAATATCATGGAATCAAGTTATTTGATAATTAAAACTAAATTATACCTTTAAAATCCATATTGACTTTTAAAACATAAATAAATCAATTAAAAGTTTTTACTCAAATTATTAATTTTAACACTAACTTATTAGTAGTTCCACCAACACGTTAAAAATAACAAATTTAGATGAACTTTTTATAGTCAAATTTGAAAAATTCTTTACTAAAAGTAATTTAATAAAAAATTTAAATTGATAAATTAATGGAGCTCAAAAAAATCAATAAGAATGTATAAAAAATAAAAATATCATTTCTAATTCAATTTTGATTACGTATTTATTCAATGATAAAAATATCTATATGAAAAAATTCAAATTTGACTTATAAAATTTGTAAGTCAAGAAAAATTAATGGTTAAATTAGATAATTTCAAGTTTAAATTTTAAAATTTAAATAGTTCAAAATTTAAGTCATTTTATAGATTCAGTATTATCTAGAAGAGTTAAAATTCTACAAAGATTTACATAAAAACATGCTCTTTGAACTTATTTTATCATATTTTTTGAACTAATCAAATATATTAATACAACTTCCTCCTTTGATCTATTATAACAATCAAATTTCATAATACATATTATATTCTATTCCTTTTATTTTTTATTCTTACAAAATACAAATTTCATTCCTCCTTTTTTTCATTCCGCAAACTAAACGTGCCATGTGTTCTTAGAGTTTTGACAATCCATATCTTAAGATATGAGCTAGACTCTTTTTTGGAAATCATATGCATACCCATTATGATGTTCACAACAAATAGATTCGGTTTTTTATGTTTAATTTTAGCTACTTACTATGTTTATATATGTATGTTTGTGTGACAAATATATAAATGAATATATAAACAATTATTGATCAATTTTATAAAATTGTCCTATAAAAGCATAAAAAATCTTTCAAAAAAATTCTAAATTCAACAATAATATACATTTCTAAGTTTTAAATAACTTTTAAATGATTAATATCTGAACGATAAATTTTGACAATGTACGGCCTTTCTTCAAGGTGCCACACGGCATTCATCTCTTTTTCTTTTTTTTAATTTAATAAATATTTTTATTTAATTTTTTAAAGTGTGGACCCATAATCTAGAAGGCTTAGATTGGTGATGCTTCTAGCCTTATTGCAAGTAATTCCAACCCAATTGCAATGGCTGTCTCTAACCCACAAAGAAGAGTGTAAAGTTTGGGTAAAGCCATCAACTTTAGCTTTCCATTTTAGACTATTTCACTTTCTATGAAACATTCATGCAAAAATGCAACTTCAATACTGGGTCTTTTACGTTTAAATTAATTTTGTTAGATTCTTTTTATAAAAAAATTGTAAATATTGATATTTAAATAAAGTGAATTAAATTTTAAATTCTTTCATAAATGTTGATTATTGGTTTTTTTTTTATAATAAAAAAATTCTAATTTAGTTCGTGCTTTATTTTAATCAAAAGTATGGGTTATAAAATTTTCACGATAATTTTTTTAAAATGAAAACTATATGATACATCATTCAAAATTTTAACCTCAATAAATGAGTTTATAAGATTATTAGATATCATTAGGTCATAATTAAAAAATTAAGTGCATAGACAAATTAATGAATTAAAATTATCTAATATAAATTTTTTAAAATTTTATAAAGAAAATTAAAAAATTGACATGTATTTTATAATAATATATTTATAAAAATTAATAAATTTTTAAAAACTCTATCATATATATATAATAATTCAATTATTAAATGAAGATACCAATCCTACATACCATAAATCAAGAATCACGTCAATTTATAAAGTAACAATTCTAAAATATATATAAATTTTTATTCATTTAACTTGGTTTAAGCCTATCCTTTATTCAATATGGAGTCATATCCAATTCTTTTGGCCTTTCATTTCTAATGTGTTCATGGTGCTAATTAAATAATACATTGGAGGATACGCAAGAGTCAATCAACACTGAATAGGAAAGATTTAAATGAATTAAATGAAATTTTTAAGTAAATATTTAAAATCATACACATCTTCATCTTCATCTTTAAATTTAATATATATTTTTATTTTCATTCAATTAAAAAAAACAAATTTTTATCAAATTTGGATAAAATAAACATTTCTAGTGTAATGGAAATGATTTAGGATTCATTTGAATAGATGATAAAATTAACTTTTGTGAGATTAAAACAGCGATTAAATTAGGTACTATATCAATGAGAGTAAAATCAATTGTCAAAACATGTATTTCCATGCAAGCAAGAGATAGAAGTGAGGTAAATTATAATTAGAAAAGAAATCACCATTAAATGTAATAAGAATTTTAAATTATTTAACATTTATAAAATTAATAAATAATTTAAAAATCAGTAAATTATTTTTATGTAAAATAATAATTTTTTGATAAATAATTAAAAACTAATAAAAATAATAATATATCAAATGATATTTTTTCTTTAATTTTTTTATTAATGATGTAGTTATCTTTTTTAGTTAAAATAATAATATAATATAATAGTAAATTTTATTTTTTAGTTAATTAATTTTTTATATAATAATAAATTTTATAAAATAATAATTTTTAGTTAATAATATAATTATAATTTTATTTATTTATAAGTTTATTATATAATAAAATTTTCACTATATTAAATTAAAATATTATTTCCTAATTTATTAATTAAAAAGTAAAAAAAAAAAAAAGGAGAGCAAAAATGTTTAAAGTGTCAAAAGTATGGTGTGGTGGAGCCATGTAAACATAATCATTCCAGTGTCTTCACTATCCAAACAACAAAGCATGTTACAATTGCGACAAAAAGGTACTTAAAATGCATTGAGTAGTAGCATCAATTCATTCTAAATGAAGGTTTAGATAAAATTTTGTAAATGAAATTTGTGAAGTTTTTTATTGAAAATATTAAATTTAAATTTAAATTGAAAATCTAAACTGATAAATTAAAAAAATCTTGGTACATCAATCAAATTAAACATTTAAAAGAAAATCAAAAAAGCATAAAAGAAAGAAATTTTTTAGAAAGCATCCAATTTAAAAATAATTGACCTTAAATAGAGAGTTTTTCATAGTAAAATAAATTGTTGTGTTATGTGGTATTAATAAAAATAATAATAGCAACTAAATATAAAAATATACAATATGAATTGTATGACTTAAAATTTTATAATAATATTGGTTTGAAATTTATAAATTATAACAATAATAGATTTATAATTTTTTATGACATATAAAATTATTATCAATTTCAACAAATGCAAAATGATACATAAAATTGCTGCTAATAGAAAACCAAAACAAAGTGCAACCTTACCATTACAATTTATTGAGTGCTGAGCTAGTAAAATTTTAAGTAACTAATCCTAACGCTATTCAATGTAAATCCAATATAAATTATCTTTGACTTCTATGATCTGTTCTGATTTTGAATGGAAAACTTCTTTTCAACAAAGATATTTTGTTTTAAAAAAAATCAATGTTGATTTAATCAATGGATTAAAATTTTAAGGGGAGAAAGTGAAAACATTACAAATATGTTATTTTTTAATGTGTGTTTGATAAGAAAACTTGAAAACAATATACATTTTTTTTCATTTATTATTTGATAAATTTAATATGTAAGCTAAATAGAGATAAGATGAAGTGAAAAAGTTAAAAGCTGAATTTATTTCAAATAAAATTTGAAGCGTTGATTCTTATAATATTTTATTTAGTATCTTTGAATCAAGTTGTTTGATAATTAAAACGAAATTATAACTTTAAAATCCATTTTGAATTTCAAATTATAAATAAATGGATTGACAATTTTTAATCAAACTATTAATTTTAACTCTAAAATAAATGTTATGGTTGAAATTTACACCACTTGCAACTTAGTTGTCTTACCTTAGTTAACTGTCTTTCTCCTTTACAACATATAAAAAAAATTAAGGAAGGAAAAGAAAAGAAAAAGTTGAAACATTGAAACATTTCAATCGGCGCCAATGTCAATTGCAGGAAGTTTTTGGAAGTCTTTATTCATCCAAAAAAGAAGTAGATCAAGTCTACTGCAGAAAACAACATCAATTACTTTAAACATTACAATAGTTTAACCAAAACTACTTAACCACAATACATTTAATTCACGATTTCAAGACCCCCTAGAGTTGCATGTAGCCCGATCTTTAGAAGAAATGTGAGTCGAAAGTGAGTTGTCAATTTTTAATTGAATTATATTTTTGATGGAACCAACAATGGCATAAATGAAAAGATTTTATTATATATTAATGAGAAATTTTTGAAAAGTTTTAAATAAAATTGACAAATAAATTTGAAAGATTTTACAAAATTGCATTTGACAAATATGTCATTTCAACCTATTAAAAAAAGTAAGTAAATAATAATAATCATGAAATTAAAAAATCACGTCATACTTTTAACTTTCCCCACAAGCTAAAAACCAAAAAATAAAAATAAAAAGAAAAAGAAAAAACTCACTCATCACTATTCTTTTTCTATCACCAAAAAAAAAAAAAAAAAACCCCAAAAACTTATACTTTTCCTCTCTTAAACCTCATTTTCTTGCAACGAGATTTTTACTTGATGGCAAAAAGAGATTTTGTGAATTTGATTCAACTTTGAATTCAATTACACATTTGAAATTTGCCAAAATTTTGAAATGCCTTCTTCTTTTTAGCAAAATAAATGAATTTATTTTTTGACTTTTGAAAAGCCTGCTTGAAATACATTACACCCTTCAAATACTTCATCCAACCATAGCCTAGAAGAAGAAATTTAGTAAGGGCTTGATTCCAGTTTCAGCAAGAAATAGAGGTTGATATTGCTTTCATAAAATCATGCAGAGAAATATTAGTGTTTTCACATTTTAGATTCTTTTAATTCTTTGACCCATAACTTTATGCTTAACAGTCATTGGTTTAGAAATAAAAAAGTAGCCAACATTTCAAAAATTAAAAAAGAAAGAAAAAGTAGATAGAATGATGCAGCATTTTCAAAAGAAAAGGTGATAAAAGACAAATCAATTGCGTTAAGAAATTCAAACTTTCCAGCTTTCAGAAAATTTGCATCATAATTATTTTTTTTTTATAAAGCCGTTTGATTCAAAAGAAAGAAGATTATTAATCATATTTTTATTTTTGATTATATGATTATTACATTCAGTTATAACATATTTCGAGTATCAAGAATGTAAGATTATTAGTAATATAAAAATTGGGCTTCAATATCAAATAAATTACATACGAAATTGATACCCAAAAATATTTTAACCACAAACCCTTTTTTACACCTAAATATGTTCATAGTTAAATTTCTTTTTTTTTTCCCTTTTTAAGAAAATAGATTCAAATTTTATTTTAGAGAAGAAATAATACATCAATCAACTTAATAAAATATTTTGATAATTTTTATTTTTCTTGCTTTGCATACCCTTTTAAATGCACTTTGATAACCAAATATACAATATGCATGAATCCAAATAAATTTGTTTTGCCAAAATACGTCACCCCCGCTAATTTCCCTTCCATAAATAAAAAAAAACAAAATTTTAAGAGGGATTAGTGCAAATAAAACTTGAAATTGAATTAAGCTCACTATCATGCATAACGGATCCAGGAATTATCATTGGTGATGCAAATTAATATATATGTACAATATTATGCATAAAAAGGATATAAATAAAAATTAATTCATGTAATAAAGGTGGACATCTACGCTCATAGTAATTTAGTTTACTTAAGTTTTTATTTCTATTGAGTGTATGTTTTAACTTCATTTGAATTTTTTTAATGAAATATAATAATTAATGATAACTTTTGTATATATTTTTAAATTTTTTTAATTTTTAAAATTAAAATATGTTAAACAAATTTTAATTATTTAAAATAATTATTTTTTATTATTTAATTAATTTTAGTCTTATTTTTAAATAATTTGATAAATATAATTCATACATAAAATTAGAAGTTAAATAAATAAAAATGTGTCAGATAGATAAAAAATAATTTATATATAATAGTTTAGTATAAAAAATATAGTTTAGTATTAAAAAGATTACAATTTTCAAAAAATTATAGTCTAATATATAAAAGGACAATGATTTTTAAAAAAATCATAGTTTATATAGATAAAATTGTAGTTTAATATACCTATAAACTTTGATTTTTGAAAATTTTTTTTGTCTAATATGAAAAAAAAATTATAACTTTTTAAAAAATCGTAATCTAATGGTTAAAAACAGTAATTTTAAAAAAAGTTTTTTCAAGTTCCCTGGCTGCCCCACCCTAATCAACTGTGTTTCTTTTTTTCCATCATAATACAGAAATGAAAAGAAAAAAAGGTTAGAAACATCCCAATTGACGCCAACGCCAACTGGAGGAAGATTTCAGAAGTCTTTCAGGAAGTCTTTCACACATAATTTACGTGGTATTGCAATCACTTTTGGATCTATTTGGTTGGACATTAAAATTAGTTTTAATAAAATTGAAAATAGTGGTAGATATAAAATAGATTATCGTAATAAAAAATTAAAATCAGTTGTAAAATGTTTTTGAATATAAAAATAATGACCATGATGAGATGAATTATAGTAAAAAAATGATTATTAAAGATATTAAATTAAAATTATATGTAATAAAAATTTTAAATTATTTAATATTTATAAAATTAATAAATTATTAATAAATTATTTTATGTCAAATAATGATTTTATTAATAAATGATTAAAAGTTATTTATTAATTTATTATATAATAATAAATTTTCTTTTATATTAAATTTACAAAATTATTTTATAATTTGTAAGTAAAAAAAGAAATAAAAAATTTTAGGTAATTAACTTGAAATAGAAAACAAAATAAATAAATAAATAAATAAAAGGGCAAATGAGTACTAGAACTCAAAACTCCATTGAACGGTGTAAATCACATCACATTGTAGACACCCTAATTGGTCGAGCCCAAGCTCATTGGGCCGGTTTAATAGGATTCAGACCTAAGCCCATTAGGCCCATATCAATGGGATCCAAGTAGATAGGCCTAACTTTTTGTTATTTTATTTTATTTTTATTCTTGTTTTTATTTTGATTTATTATTATTATTATTATTATTATTATTTATTTTAAGATAATAGGATATTAATAAAAAAAGAGGGGAAAATTGCAAATTCTATCGTGCATAGACACTAGCAGAATTACATTTGGTTTCAATCTCTCTAGGATAATTCCTAAGTTTTCTGATAATGTGAAAACCCAATTGAATGGGGATTCCTAATTGATCAAAAACTCTTCTGATCTGATTCTCTAAATACAGCCTTGAACACAGCACACGAGGGAACACAGAAAAATCACACATAAATAGAAATAAAAAATCACAAGTAGAAAGCAATCAAAAAGGTTTTTGAAGATTTTTGGGTTTAGGAAGAAAAAAGCAATTTTTTTGGAAAAATATGAAAAATTCCTAGATTCTAATGAAATTTTCCAATTTTTGGTAAATTTTTCAGTGCTGGTTGAATTTTTGGCAAGGGTTTCTAGAATCCGGTGACGATTTTGGTGAAGTTTGAATTTTTCGATGATCGTCCGACGAACCAACCTAGATTTTGATGATAATTTTCAAAATCCAGTTGATATTCAATCGGGTTAGAGAAAAGGGAAAGAAAAGAAAGGGAAGAAAGAGAAAGGGAAAGGGACATCTGAGGTAGAAAGCTAGCAATTAGCCTTTTATAGTGGCTCCAAAACGGCATCGTTTTGGTGTTTTAATTTAACCCAGGATCCACGCAATTTACTGCAAGGCGACTTGACCTGAAGCGCAACTCACCTTTTGACCCATTTCCAACTTTTGACTCAAGTCGAGCTGAGTCGTGAGCCATGACCCAAGCCGCACCATTTCACCCCTTCCTGTGTCTGTAACCTAGTCAAAATCTAGCCGTCTGCAAAGCCATTTTTTAGTTTTTCTTTGGTATTTTATTTATTTATTTTATTTAGTAGTTTTCTTAGTTTTTTTCTCTTAGTATTTTTTTCTTTCATGATTAAATTTAGAAAAAAATAAAAAAGGTTAAAAATAAAATAAATTTTGGGAGATAAATATTAATTATCTAATGATGAAATTTATAGAAATTTCAAATGGCAAATTTCTATAAAATTTCTAGGCAAGAAATTTTGTCTAAATTTATCCCAAATGGTGGAATAATTTAGATAAAGTTTTAATAACAATAATTAGTATTTTATTTTCAAAAAAAAAGAAAAAGAAAAATAAAAAATAAAAAAATATTGATAAAAATTTTGGAATTAAGTACAAATTACCCAATGATAAGATTCTTAGAAATTTCAAATGGTAAATTTCTAAGAAATCTCTAGGTAAGAAATTTTCTCTAAATTTGTCTCAAATTGTGGGATAATTTAGATGAAATTTCAATAAAAGTAATTGTATTCTTTTCCAAATTTGTTTGAAAATATTTGATAATTATCCAAGGATGAGATTCTTAGAAATTTCAAATGGTAAATTTCTAAGAAATCTCTAGGTGAGAAATTTTATCTAAATTTGTCCTATATTGTGGAAAAATTTAGATGAAGTTTCAATAAAAATAATTGTCATATTATTTTCTTTCCAACAAAAAAAAAAGAATTACTAAATAGGCCCAAATGGAGGAAACTTTAGAAATTCTAAAAAATATGTTTCTAAATTGACCCAAATGGTGAAAAATTTAGAAATCCAATAAAAAATAAAGAATAAAAAATAAAAAGAATTTCTAAATAGGCCCAAATGGTGAAAAATTTAGAAATTACAAAAGAGAAAATATTTTTAATTTGGCCCAAATGGTAAAATAATTAGATATATTTTTGACAAAAAATAATAAATAAACCTTTTTTCGATGACGGGGCCTCTTTAAGATATCAAATGGGATTCTTAAATACTCTTGAAGTGAAGAAATATTTTTTTAAGAGTTCTACCAAATTGATGGAGAATCTTAAGAATTATTTTCAATATTTAATATTAAATTTTAAAACCATTAGAACTAAGACCCTAGGATGAATTTAAAATAATATGGTACCATCCTTTGGATGGGCATGTGGGGGTACCATAACCTTCCCCACATGTAACTGAACTCTTAAACCTTGTTTTGATTTGTAGGCTTGAACCTATTGTTTTAGGGAGTCTTAGTAGAGCTTAGAAGCTCCTTAAAAGGATGAATTTCTTAAGTAGCCAATCACACCTAGATAAAAAAGATTGGTGGTGACTCCTTAATTTGTTAAGTCTAGTATAGATTTACAGATCATCTGGTATGACACACACTATAAAATTATTTGGATTGCATTTGACAAGTATGTCATTTTGACCAATTAAAAAAAAAAGGTAAGTAAACAATAATAATCAAGAAATTAAAAAAAACCGTCATACTTTCCCCACATGCTAAAAGCAAAAAAAGAGTTTAAAACTCACTTATCATTATTGCCTTTCTATCTCAAAAAAAAAAAAAAACCAAAAATACAAAAGCTTAAACTTTTTCTCTCTTAAACCCCATTTTCCTGCTACGAGATCTTGACTTGATGGCAAAAAAGAGATTTGGTGGATTTGATCTAACTTTGAATTCAATTACACATTTGAAATTTGCCAAAAATTTGAAATCCCCTTTTCTTTTTAGCAAAATAAATGAATTTATTTTTTGACTTTTGAAAAGCCTGCTTGAAATTCATTACACCCTTCAAATACTTCATCCAACCATAGCCTAGAAGAAGAAATTTAGTAAGGGCTTGATCCCACTTTCAACAACAAATATTAGTGTTTTCACATTTTAGGTTCTTTTAATTCTTTTAGTCATAACTTTATACTTAACACTCATTGGTTTATAAATAAAAAGTAACCAACATTTCAAAAAAAGTTAAAAAGAAATAAAAAGTAGACAGAATGAAGCAGATCTTCCCGCATTTAAAAAAAAAAAAAGGTGATAAAAGACAAATCAATTGCTTTAAGAAATGCAAACTTTCCAACTTTTAGAAAATTTGCATCGTAATCATTTTTTTTTTTATAAAGGCATTTGATTCAAAAGAAAGAAGATTATTAATCATATTTTATTTTTTGATTATTTAATTATTACATTTGGTTATACAATATTTTTGAGTATTAAGTATCGTAACGGTTTTGTGTCCGCCCGATGAATTTGGAAACGAAATAAAAAATAACGGAGTCGCCACCAATCTTTTTTGGCTAGGTGCGATTGGCCACCTATTAAAACATATCTTTTTAATGAAATCTTAAAATTAATTAAAATTTATTAAAAAGATAATTTTAGGGGTATGCGCAACTGTCTGGGTTCGGGAGTCGGTTACGTGCGGGGAAGGATTAGCACCCCCACAGCGTTCGTTAAAAAAACGGTACCAATTAACTACATGTTATCCTTCAATTTTGATAAAAACAGTCTTATTTTCGGTATTTGAAGATTAATTTCCTTGATTTTTTTTATTTATTAGAAAAAATTTTATTCTCAAGAAAAATAAATTAAAATCTTTTTATTGAAAAAATTCTTAAAATGTTCCAGTACGTTGGTAACATTAGAAGTACTTTTTCTCACCTAGAGATTTCTTAAAGTATCTCTACTCGGAATACCTTTGAGAATCTCATCTTTGGAGACTCGAATTTATTTTTCGTAAGAAAATATCATGCATGCAATGCAAAATGTTACCATGTTTATGCACGCATTTTATTCTCCTTTGTTAGAAATTTTATTAATTATTTTATTAATATTCTTATTTAAAATTGAAATTTTGAAGAAAAAGGAATTTAATTATATTGAAGATTTTTTTATAAATATTCTAATACGCTGGTAATATTTTACAAAAAATCTTCTCACCTAAAGATTTCTTAAAGCATCTCTACTCGGAATACTTTTAGAATCCCATCATTAGATTAAATTTATTTTCTTCCTATTTTTTATTACTTATATTTTTAATATATTAATCAATTTTTATTTATTATTTTAAAAAAAAAATTTTACTGTATTAAAAATTTTTTATAAATACTCCAATACAGTGGTAGTATTTTAAAAAAATCTTCTCACCTAGAGATTTCGTAGGCATCACTACTCGGAATACTTTTGAATCTCATCGTTGGATAAAAATTACCTTTTCTTACATTTTTTATTACTTTTTTATTAATTAAATTTATTTTTATATTAATGTTTTTAAAGTTTATTTTAAAAATTAACAAAATTATAAACGAATTTAACCACATATTTCATCATTTAATCTAACAAATATAAATATTTTAATATGCATAAATATTAATAAAATACTATATAAAAAATAAGAAAAATTCAAAAAAAAAATTTTTACCTGAACCGGACCGGTCAACGATCCAATCAACACGCGGTTCGGTTCGGCAGTTCGGTTCGGTCTGGGCGATTTAGCGGTTCAGTACCAGTTCGATTCGGTCTAGGTGGTTCAGTTCTGATCCAGTCAGACCGATCAGAGGCTGATGAAGGAAGCGAGTCGCGAGTCGGGTGTACGGACCCCGGGTCGGGTCACGGGTTGACGTACGGATCCTTAGATGTTAAAACGACATCGTTTTGGGCCTTTAATAAAACGACATCGTTTTGGTTCTGAGCATTTATATAAAAGGTTCAAAAATTTTTTTTTGGTCATTTTTCCTTTCTTCTAAAAAAAAATGCCCCCTTTTTCTTTTTCTCTCCTTTCCTCTTCAACCGGACGCCGGTCGGCTGACCGCCGCCACAGTCGTCGTCATCGTTGTTCGTCGATCACCGGCCGCCGTCGTCGGTGGTTGAAAAAATCTCAAAAACACCAAACTATTCTTCTCGACCTCCTGAGCGCAGATCTGACCTCCTTTTCACCAAAAGCAGCCTCCACTTCCCTAGATCTGCTTTCAAAGTTTTAGCCAAAAAAGAGAAAATTGTTTTTCTAGTTTGTTTTTTTTGTTGTTTTTGTAGATATGTTTTGGCGTTGGGTTCCCCGTTCTAGGGGATTGTTTCTATTTTTTTTTGGGTTTCTGCAAAAAAAAAATTTGTTAAACAGAAGCTTTTTTTTTTTGTAAAAATTTTTGCCTCTTTTTTTTTGGTTCTCCCTCCGATTTGCAGATAACAAGCTCTATTTATAGAGCTTGTTGGAATTCAAATCCCAGATCTTCTGGGATTCGAATCCCATTTTTCAATTGAAAGATCACGTCTGCCGTTCGTGATTGGCGGCTTATCGGTCGGCCATTGGTAGCTAGTGGCGGTGATTTTGACTTCAAGGATTGTGCATTTAATGCACTAGATTTGAACCAGATAAGGATGAAGAAGAAAGGAAAAGGAAAAAGGAAAGAAAGAAGAAGAAAAGAGAAGAAGACAAACGCAGAAAACGGGAAAAAAAAAAGAAAGAAAAAAATTAAATAAAATAATAATAATAATAATAATAATAATAATAAATGGTGTTTACAGTTGCCCCTCTTTGCCTATTTCTGTGAATCAGGAATAAGGCAAAGACAAACAAACAACCATTTTACTTGAAAAGATGAAACATTGAGAAAAGAGAAAAAAAATTTATTTTTTTTTTTGGTTCGACAGAAAAGGATTCCCCTCAACAAAGGTTCAATCGATATTTTTGAAAGTTTAAAAGGCTCCTCTTAGCAGAGGCTCAACAACTTTAAAATTTTTTTTGAAAATGGCTCTTCTCAGCAGAGGCTCAACAACTTTAAAATTCTCTTGAAAAAGCTCTTCTCAGCAGAGGCTCAACAACTTTAAAAATCTCATATGGAAATCTCTTCTGGAAAAGCTCCTCTCAGCAGAGGCTCAACAACTTTAAAATCTCATCTGGAAAAGCTCCTCTCAGCAGAAGCCCAACAACTTTAAAATTCTCTTCTTGGAAAAGCTCTTCTCAGCAGAGGCTCAACAACTTTAAAATTCTCTTGAAAAAGCTCATCTCAGCAAAGGCTCAACAACTTTAAAAATCTCATCTTGAAAAAGCTCCTCTCAGTAGAGGCTCAACAACTTTAAAATTCTCATCTTGGAAAAGCTCCTCTCAGCAAAGGCTCAACAACTTTAAAAATCTCATCTATTTTTAAATTTGAGTTCTCATCTTTGAACAAGTAAATTTCTCTTTTTTGAATTCCTTTGTTTGATCATTTTCTTTACCAAAATCTTGTTTTTCGTTAAGAAATGAAAATTTTCTATCTTTGTTACAACTTATCATGGATGCATGTACTGAGTGCTCATAATGCAATGCATGTAATGCAATCAAAATCATTCATTGTAGTAAAAAGGTTTTCAAAATCTCTCGCTTTTGGCTTCCTTTATCATAATTCTTATATGACCAATATGTTCTCAACATCTGACCATAATATTTTTTTTCTTCAAAAGTTTGCAACATCAATGTCTTGTCATGCTTTTTCTCATCCTTTTTCATTTGCCTTTGTCAACTTTAAAAGTAATGCTGAGATCTTCCATGTTTGTTTTTCTTTTCATCATTTTAAGTTCAAGACAAATAAAATGCAATCACACATTTCTTTTATTCACTTGTACAATGAACAAAAATATCAGATAAGGATAAAGGAAAGAATAGGCATTATTTTCAAAGGAAAGATAATGTATTTCATTAGGCTGATAACAAGTGCATGTCAAAGTGTTTGAGTTGAAATAAAGGTGTCAAAAGAATGATCACAAGATAATCATAAACAAAATATTCTCAGATTCTTTCTCTAAAACTAAATCAGATGACTTCTTTGATAATTCAGAGTTCGTCAAACTACACTTGCCCCTGTATTGTGGGATCTTTTCTTGATGATGCTTCTGCTTCACATCCAAGCTGCCTTTTCAGGTTTTCAGCTTAGATAATTCATTATTTTTTTTCTTCTTTTTTAAGCAAAATATTTCTTCACAACATCTAAATTTATTAGGGTAGGCAAATCACCTTCATCCATTTATGCCAAAATCAATGCCCCACCAGAAAAGGCCTTTTCACCACATACGGCCTTCCATTTAGTGTCCATTTCCCTCGATTATCATGTTGATTTGAAAGGATTCTTTTTAGCACTAAGTCTCCTTCCCTAAAGCAACGGGGATGAATTTTCTTGTCATGTGCTCTCATCATCCTCTTTTGATATAATTGACCATGACAAAGTGCTGACAGTCTTTTCTCTTCAATGAGGTTTTAACTGCTCGTAGTGATTCTGAACCCATTCTGGCTTCCTCTAACTTCTATACCTCCACCAGGACTCTCAGTGAGGATAGTTTTTATCTGAATTTTTTATCGTTTAATCATAGCCACAGCTTCCATTCCATATACCAAAGAGAACGGGGTGGCCCCAGTAGATGTTCAAACTGATGTTCTATAAGCATGCAAAGCAAAAGGCAACTTTTCATGCCAATCTTTATAAGTTTCAGTCATTTTTTCCAGGATTCTTTTGATATTCTTATTCGCAGCCTCCACTGCCCCATTCATTTTCGAACGATATGGTGTCGAATTACGATGGCGGATCTTGAACTGAGTACATACTTTATTCATCATTTTATTGTTTAAATTTTTGGCATTATCAGAAATAATTATCACTGGAAGCCCATATCTGCATATTATCTCTCTTTTTATGAACTTACATACCACAGATCGGGTCATGCTAGCATATGATGCAGCTTCTACCCATTTGGTGAAGTAATCAATCATCACAAAAATGAATCTATGCCCATTCGAAGCTTTTGGAGTGATGGGACCAATGACATCCATGCCCCACATAGAGAATGGCCACGGAAGAGCCAGAACGTGTAATGTTGATGGCGGAGCATGAATCTTGTCAGCATAAATCTGACATTTATGAATCTCCTAGCATAATCAATACAGTCGCCTTCTATTGTCAACTAATAATAGCCAGCCTTCATAATTTGTCTAGCCATCATATGACCATTTGCATGTACCTCACAAACTTCATCATGCACTTCTTCAATAATCTTCTTTGCTTCAGCTGCATTTACACATCTTAAGAGCACTTGATCTCGACCTCTTTTGTAGAGGATATCTCCATCAATGAAAAAACTTATAGCCAATCTTCTGATAGTTCTCTTATTATTTTTTGTTGCATGTTCTGGGTATTGCTAGCTTTTAATGTATTGCATGATATCATGATACCATGGCCTCCCATCAACTTCTTTTTCAACACTTGAGTAATATGCTGGTACATCTTTTACATCCAGCTTGATGGGTTAGATTTCAGTATTTGCATCTATTTTAATCATTGCAGCTAGAGTAACCAATGCATTAGCAATTTGGTTTTCCTCTCTGGGTAGATGCTCAAACTGAACTTCTTTAAATTACTTGACCAACTCAGAGATGTATTTATAGTACCGAATCAACTTAGAGTCTCTTGTCTCCCATTCACCTCGTAACTAATAGATGACTAAAGTTGAATCTCCAAACACATCAACACTTTGATCTTCTTTTCCATTGCTGCTTGTAGACCCATAACACAGGCCTCATATTCAGCCACATTGTTTGTGCAATTAAAATTTAACCTGGCTGTGATGGGTAATAATGTCCATCAGGAGATATCAAAATTACCCTAATACCATGACCCAAAGCATTAGCAGCTCCATCAAAATACATCCTCCATGATTTTTCAACAGGTTCATTTTCTTCAATGGCCATCACATCCTCATCAGGAAATTTTAATTTCATTGGCTCATAATCTTCGACTGCACGATCAGCAAGGAATTCAACTATTGTAATCTCTTTAATAGTTTTTTGAGTCACATAAATGATATCGTATTCTGAAAGCATAACTTGCCACCGTGCTATTCTTCCTGTCAATGAGGGCTTTTTGAAGATATACTTAATAGGATTCAGTTTTGCTATGCGCCAAGTAGTGTGATAAAGCATGTATTGTCTAAGCCTTCGAGCTGTCCAAGTTAATGCACAACACATCTTCTCTAATGGTGAATACTTTGACTCATAATCAGTGAATTTCTTACTCAAGTAGTAAATTGCTCATTCTCTCTTATCAGTTTCATCTCTTTGCCCTAGCACACATCCTATTGAATTTTCATGCACTATTAAGTACAAAATCAAAGGTTTTCCTGGCATTGGTGGCACCAACACAGGTGGATTTGATAAGTATTCTTTGGTCTTATCAAAAGCTTCTTGGCATTTGTCATTCCATTCTCCAGGATCATGTTTTCTGAGAAGTTTAAAAATAGGATCACACTTATAAGTAAGTTGAGAGATGAAGCGAGCAATATAATTTAATCTCTCTAAGAAGCCTCGCACTTCTTTTGAGGTATAAGAAGGAGATAAGTTTTGGATGGTTTGTATCTTATCTGGATCAACTTTAATTCTTTTTTCACTGACTACAAAACCCAATAGTTTTTTTTAATTTGGCTCCAAATGTACATTTGACAGGATTTAACTTCAACTGAAATCTTCTCAACCTGTTGAACAGCTTTTTAAGATTGACTATATGATCCTCTCCTTCTTGAGATTTTACGATTATATCATCCACATACACTTCTATCTCTTTATGCATCATGTCATGAAAAAGAGTCACCATTACTCTTTGATAAGTAGCACTAGCATTTTTCAACCCAAAAGGCATAACTTTGTAATAGAATGTCCCCCACATGGTCACAAATGGGGTTTTCTCCATATCATCTTGGGCCATCTTGATCTAATTATAGCTTAAGAAACCATCCATAAAGGAAAATGTGGAGTGCCTAGCAATATTAACCACTAGAGTATCGATGTGAGGTAAAGGAAAGTTATCATTAGGGCTTGCCCTATTCAAGTCTCGATAATCGACACACATTCTCACTTTTTCATCTTTCTTAGGAACTGGCACTATGTTGGCTACCCATTTAGGACATTTTGCCACTTCCAAAAATCCAGCATTGAATTGTTTCTTCACTTCCTTTTTAATTTTCAGCAGCATCTCAGGTTTCATGTGCCTTAGCTTTTGCTGCATCAACTTACATCCTGGTTTTAAAGGTAACTTATGCTCTACAATATCAGTGCTAAGTCCTGGCATATCCTGGTAAGTCCACACGAACACATCTATACATTCTCGGAGCAGCTCTTTTAGCTTCTGTCTTTCAACTGGTAAAAGAGATATACCAACTTTAACCTCTTTTTTATTTTCACCATTTTTCAAATTCACTAATTCGATAATTTCCTGATGAGGTTCAATTGGCTTATCTTCATGTTTTATTAATTTTAACAAATCAAGAGGCAGTGTGTAGTTATCTGAATCTTCCTCATTATCAAGTTCATCAACATGAATTAAGTTTTCAAAATCAAATCCGAGATTATTGCCATGATTATCTTCATGTTCATTGTTTGGGACCCTGCAAAGGGTAAAATGAAGAGAATATTGGCACACAAAAATGGAATGGCAAGAAAATGATGAAAAGAAGAATGAAAAGTAAAATGAGGATAAAAATAATAGAAGAAATACGAATGCATCTTCTAAGTCTTTTATTAAAATGATAAACATAAACACACCATAAAAGATCTTCTAATACTTGTAGAAAGTAATTAGGGATTTAAAGTTTCACAGTACATTACTTTTTCAAAGTTTTAAAAACAACAGGCAGCTCTGTAACTTTCCAATTATCCAGCTCAAAATCTGAAAGACAAGGGTACATGAACAGCTCTTCACTTCGACTTTTCTTTTCTCCATCATCCACCATTTTGAATGGTCAGCTCTAAAATTTTTTCATGAATCCTGCATTTGGGGCTCCTGGTAAATCTGGATAAATGTATCCTTCCGAATGAAAAGAATCATAAAGGTATGGAATGACTATAGGCTCTGACTTCAGCTCATACCTTTTAAGATTAGCTATCCTCTTATCTCTTTTCTCATTGACCATTCTTGTTCTATCCCCTCTTATTGGCTTATATCCCAAGCCAAATCTATCTTTTTTTTCATATATGACCGATGGCTTCGTGATTCCTTGCAGGTTCTTCCCAAGTCTGACTTCAGGTCGCCATCCCATCTTGGTAAGCTGTTTGACTACCATTTTAGTTGTCGTAGACAAGTGTGGTGAATACAATTTAGATCATTCAGTTATATATGTTGCATTGGCAATCTTGAAAGATCTATAAGAGCATTCTAAAGCTTCATCTGTTGATTCCACATAAGGAGTATTTATCGGTTGCATTATTAATAAATCTTCTTCTCTTGCCATACATGTTAGCTTCCCTTCAACAATGAATTTATCTTTTTGATGTAATGAGGATGGGACAGCACCTACCATATGAATCAATGGTCTACCCAATAAACAACTGTATGAAAGAGAGATGTCCATAACTTGAAATTTCACGTTAAAAGTGCATGGGCTAATCTGTAATGACACTTTTATATTTCTTAGCACCTTTCTTCTAGTTTCATCAAAGGCTCTCACTATCATATGACTAAGTTTCATATAAGATCCATCAACAAGGAGTTTTACCAGAGTAGTCATAGGCATAACATTGATGGATGAGCCATTATCAATCAAAACCTTAGCCATTATATAACTTTTACATTTCACAGTAATGTGAAGAGCCTTGGTACTTCCTCTACCTTCAGGAGGAATCTCTTCATCATTAAAAGAGATATAGTTTGAAATCATCAAATTGCTAACAAGCTGTTTCATATATTCAACAGAAGCATTATGAGACACATATGCTTGATTTAACACCTTCAACAAAGCATTACGGTGTGACTTTGAACTGAGCAATAATGACAATAGCGAAATCCTAGCTGGCATCTTGTTAAGCTGTTCTATCACGCTATACTCGTTATGTTTTATTAACTTCAAAAATTCACCTCCTTCACTCTCAGATACTGGCTTCTAGCATTCTTTTTCTGGGGTTGTGTCAAGACCACTCTGACTTTCATTTTCTTCTCATACCTTGGCTTTCTCCTTTCTAGCTTTTTTTTAAAGCCTTTGGGGTATAGCACCTACCACTTCGAGTTATGCCTCTTACACCCGTTATGTTAGCAGTATCTGGGTTGACTATGACATCATAATCATACTTTCAAGGTACTGCTTTATCATTCTGATATGAAAAAGGGTCATGAACTTTAATTGTCACCACTGGTCGGGAAATGGGCTTTTTTAGCTTCGATGTTGGCTTCTCATCATAATAGATAGTTACCGGTCTACGCCCAAACTTATTCTTTGAATCAATGGTAGACACTTCAGCTTTCACCAACTCTTCTCTTTCTTGGTAAAACTCTATTCGACCTTAATCCATCAATTTTTGTACCTCTTGATGGAATTGGTGACAATTCTTGATAAAATACCCTAGAACACCTCTGTGATAATTACATCTTTCAGTTGAGTTAATTACTTCAGAGCAATTTTGAGGTTCTATTGGCTTCAACATGTCAGTTTCGACCAAGACTTCGAAAACCCTAGCCATTAGAGTCTTGACTTCATTTATTTTTTCCTTCACGTGGCTTCTCTGCCCATCAATTAAGGCATTTATTGATGTCTGGTATGATTTGGTAGAGGGTTCCCATTGACATTTGGAGTCCCTTGTTGGTTGGTATCAAAATTTAATACTCCTTCATTGATTAACCCTTGCACTTTATGCTTCAAAGCAGTATAATTTTTAGTGGAATGACCTGGATTCTCATAATGATAATCACAATATGCATTGGGGTCATACCATTTGGGAAACGAAGGTTTCAAGGGTTCAACGATAACAGGAGCAAGCAGATGTTTATCAATAAGTTAAGGATACAAATCTGTATATGTCATGGGAATGGGATCGAAAGTGATTTTTTGTTGGGTATTTCTTAGGGCTCTCAAACCAATATTAGGACTAGGTCTCCATCCTAGTCTAATAGGTGCAGCAAGACGATTGTAGGTGGGTGTCTGAAAGGATGGCTGAAAATAGGGTGGATAAGCTGGTTATGGTAATGACTGGTATGGTTGATATAAATGAAGGATGGATGTAACATGATTTATAGAAAGGTAATGGGTTTGGTAGATTGGTGTAGGATAAGGTGTGAAACCTTTGAATTGTTGCCCCATATAGTTCACTGTTTGAGCTTCATTCTCTTTCTTTTTAGGAGCTTCACCTTTTCTTGCTCCACTTGTCTCTCCTGCATCGAGCTTACCATTCTTTATGGCATTTTCAATGATCTCACTTGATATAACCATATCTGTAAAGTTCTTGGTTGCATTGCCTATCAATCTCTCATAGTATGGTGCTTTCAGAGTATTCACAAATAAAATAGTTGTCTCTTTCTCGGTGAGAGGAGGTTGGACTTGTGCAGCCACGTCTCTCCATCTTTGTGCATACTTTTTGAAGTTTTCAGTTGCTTTCTTTTTCATGCTTTGTAGAGATAGACGATCTAGAACCATATCTTTGACATGCCAATATTGTGTAAGGAATGCCTTTGTAAGCTCTTGCCAAGAACAAATACGAGTCCTATCTAATTGAACATACCATCTAGCTGCAGAACCCGTAAGACTATCTTGAAATATATGCATTAACAACTTTTCATCACGAGCATGTGCTACCATTTTTCGACAATACATGGTGATATGGGTCATCGGGCATTTTGTGCCATCATATTTTTCAAATTCTGGGACCTTGAATTTAGGCGAAATGACCACATCCGAAACTAAACAAAGGTCAGTCGCATCTGTAAAGCTATAAAAATTCATTCCTTCTACAGGCCTAAGCCTTTCTTCCAATAACTTCATCTTCTTCCAGGCACTAGTATCTTCTACTTTTTCAGGTATTTGCATCCCTAGTTTTTCTCTTTCCTTGGGATCATCCAAATCAGGAACTAAGATTGACTCAGGTGGTTTGTCCATCATAACAGGATTAACAAAATTTTGAAATTGTCCTATAGTAGGTGTGGATGTCATTCCTGGATAACGATTGGGATATCCACCGAGAATAGAAATTTGTACTCTAGTTCCTTGAAAATGTTTAGTCGATTGTGGCTCAAATCCCGAAAGGTAAACAGGATCCACCATGTTTGGTGATTGCTCTTGAAAGCTGAGATTTTCTTCCACTGCTTTTCCCTTGTCAAGTTTCCTGAGCATATCCATTATTGTACTAAGATCCCCTCTTAGTTCTTCTTAAGCTTTCTCGATTCTCTCAAATCGACTGGTCTGTTCTTGCTCCATAATTCTTGTTTGAGTTCTGGTGTTGTATGAATGGCGAGTGGGTTAAATCAAAATTTTTGAAGGGCAAGCTATTTTTGAACCTTTATTACCACAAAATTTTTAAAAAAATCAGAATGCTTTGTGTTAAAATTTTTATTTTTTAAATTTTTTTTTTTAAAATGGTGCAGATGATGCATGAATGCAAGTAAAAAAATATTTACTCCTGGACAAATTTCAATACTAGAAATTTTTATTGATTCCATACAACTTTGATTACATGAGATTTATCATCCTAGAATTATATTCATAGAAGCATTTGACTTGCTCATAATGGTCTTTTGTCTCGTTTAGAAAATTTACTAGGTGCTGTCAATATTCTCCTATAGGATTGACTTCTTATCTTAATGCTTCTACCTTTTCAACCATCTTCCATGCCTTTTTTACTCCCTTACAAACTTGACTGGTTATGTGCTCTATGTAGTGTTGCCTCCTTAAACTTTCTGTTTTCCACATCAAGTGAGCATCTCTTTCTGAATCACATGTGAAGATCCAATCTTTTTCCCTTCTATGCCACTCATCTATCATTACTGAAATATGGTTCTTGTGATCTTGCAATTGTAGCTCCAACCCTTGGATCACCTAGTGAAGTGATTCTTTTTCATTCAGTATTTCGAAGTACTTTCTTCTCTCTTTTGCGAGCATGACTTTCAACTTTTTTTTTTCGTTTTGGCATTCCACCAATCTTGTTGAGGTTGTAGAATATAATCCCTTCCAATTCTGACATTCTTGAGAAATTCTGGTGGTCTCCTCTTGCTTTTCTTGAGCTTTGCTTTTCCATTGGTTTATTCCCTCTCGGAGTTCATCCATTTCACGTTGTCGACTAAGGTAAGACTTAGTGGCTTTTTTAGTTTTGAATTGGATCCATAACCTCTTGTTTTTCTGGTGTAGATCTTTCAAATCACTATTAGCCAGATCCCGTTCTTTTATGACTTTTTCTAATCTGCTCCATTGAATCTCTGCTTCATATTTCAATTACCCTACTTTCTTGTGAAATCTTAAATTTTCTCTTCTTATTTCTTTTTTTTCAGCTTCTAATTCTTTCTTGACAAGCTCAATTTATGATAATTGTACCTCTTTCGAAAGATTAACCAATTGATATGAGCTATCATCAAGAGGGAGTACTATGTCTCTAGGCCGCCTTACTTTTCAAATCTGGTAATCAGAAGTGGCTTTATCGATGAGAGGCCCTAACCTCATTCTTCATGTTCTTTTCCATGCTTAGATCAATTGCTCTGAGGTTTTTGATGGATTCGATTCCCCATAAATGAATTCTACTTGGACCAGGCCATGAGTAGTAGAAACAAACTGCTTTGCACCAAATTGCCTAAGTACCATCAATGGAGTGTAACTTACAATACCCCATAATCCTAACAATGGTATCCACGGCTCATTTCTTCCACGATACAACAAGGGCACACGAGGCATCCAAGGTGCCATTCATTCGATTTCATCCCCAGTAAGCCTTCGCAAGAAAAGGACCTAATCTTCTTTAGTCTTCAATGTTGACCATTGACTTTTGTAGAACTCTTCTATTGGTGCTTTGTTTCGTAGATACGGCTTTGAAAATGTACTCTTCCCACATTTAAAATGACTCTAACCCACACAATTAATAGAGGTGCATATCTTATGAACCATCCCTTTCCATTTCATCGACAGAAATTCAATGATTGAATGGTTTCTGCTAAGACTGTTGGTACGGGATTAATTGCTTGGGTTTCAATTTGCTCGAAAAAATCTATCACAGTTATCTCAATGTAACCCAAAGTCTTTGGAAAGATTACCATGCCATATAATGCTAGAGCAAACACAGCCATACCTTGATCATCATTTAAATGCTCCTGAATGAAGTTTTGGAGAAAATTCCAATGAATACTGAGATGTTCACCTTTAGATTTCATGAAAGAATCAATGGTTTCTACTTTAACCCCCATAAGCTTGGCTAACTTTTTACGATAACCTAATTTTGGCTTTCGGGTAAATACTTTATCTGGATATTATAGTTCTATCATGAGTAAAATCGAATACTCCTCGATAGTTGACACTAAATCTTCCTGATTAAAAGTGAAACATCTATTGGATGGATCCCAAAACTGTATAACTGCTTTGACCAGCTGTTTATCAATCACTACTGAAATGAGGGATGCAATCTGCCAATACTTTTTGCAAAAGCTTTCTTTTCTTTCTTCACTTAACTGACCCCAGACAGTAACTAACTCTTTTAAATCATTCTGTGTGAGATCTAAATGCATTTTCTCGGGTAATTCAGACACATAACTAGTAGGCAAACAATCTCTATTCTTTTGTTGAACTTCTTTCGACCAAACATGTATTTCATTATACGATTCACATGGCACACTGACTGAGGATGAACAAATTTATAGTTCTACAGGTTCCATTAAAACTTCTTAGGAGAAATATGTCCTAGAGTAAATATCTCGATGCAAAACTATATGATATGATTAATGTAAAAAAAATGAAACAAAATTGAGCTAGTATGGTTCGAAAAAAAACATTTTTTTTTTAGGGTTTTTGAGATTTTTTTTTTGTTTGTTTTGTTTCATATTATACACAACTTTTATTTTTAGGTATTTCCTACAAGAAGAAAGACAAGGCTCTACATAAGGTTGATTTTCTAGGCTTATTATATGATGGATTTGGATTGACTGGGTCTAAAGGTTCCCAAATTGTTCCTCACTGTCGTCCATGTTGGACTAGTAAGGCACCCCGATCCTCACCCATTACAGGCTATGAACGAAAATGATTCAATTCGAGTGGAAGTATTTCACTTGCCATTGCGAAGGTTATCACCTCACGAGAACATAGGTACTTTACTTCTTCCTGTAAAGGACGGAGCCCGGGTATAGAGCTCATGTATGAGATGCATCATGCCATCGTGTGCAAATATATCCTAATTTATTGAGAGCAATATATACAGAAAAATAAAACATAAGAGGCATAGTAAAAGAAATGTGTGTGAATTTTTTTTGCTTTTTATTTTTGATTTATTTTTTTATTATTATTTTTTTTCTTTTTTTACTAAAAGCAAAAAATTAAAAAATTAAAAAATTGATTAAGACTATTTAAATCAAAATTTGAGGATAACAAGTAATTAATTTTGGCCTGACTCTCGAAAACAAATTCCTATCCCCAGTGGAGTTGTCAAGCTGTCGTAACAGTTTCGTGTTCGCCCGACGAATTTGGAAACGAAATAAAAATAACGGAGTCGCCACCAATCTTTTTTGGCTAGGTGCGATTGGCCACCTATTAAAACATATCTTTTTAATGAAATCTTAAAATTAATTAAAAAGATAATTTTAGAGGTCTGCGTAACTGTCTGGGTTCGGGAGTCGGTTACGTGTGGGGAAGGATTAGAACCCCCACAGCGCCCGTTAAAAAAATGGTACCAATTAACTACATGTTATCCTTCAATTTTGATAAAAATAGTCTTATTTTCGGCATTTGAAGATTAATTTCCTTGATTTTTTTTATTTATTAGAAAAAATTTTATTCTCGAGAAAAATAAATTAAAACCTTTTTATTGAAATAATTCTTAAAATGTTCTAGTACGTTGGTAACATTAGAAGAACTTTTTCTCACCTAGAGATTTCTTAAAGCATCTCTACTTGGAATACTTTTAGAATCCCATCATTGGATTAAATTTATTTTCTTCCTATTTTTATTACTTATATTTTTAATATATTAATCAATTTTTATTTATTGTTTTAAAAAAAAGAAAATTTTTACTGTATTGAAAATTTTTTATAAATACTCCAATATACTGGTAGTATTTTAAAAAAATCTTCTCACCTAGAGATTTCGTAGGCATCACTACTCGGAATACCTTTGAATCTCATCGTTGGATAAAAATTACCTTTTCTTACATTTTTTATTAATTTTTTATTAATTAAATTTATTTTTATATTATTGTTTTTAAAGTTTATTTTAAAAATTAACAAAATTATAAATGAATTTAACCACATATTTCATCATTTAATCTAACAAATATAAATATTTTAATATGCATAAATATTAATCAAATACTATATAAAAAATAAGAAAAATTCAAAAAAAAATTTTTTTTACCTGAACTGGACCGATCAACAGTCCGGTCAACGCGCGGTTCGGTTTGACGGTTCGGTTCAGTCTGGGCGATTTAGCGGTTCAGTACCGGCTCAGTTCGGTCTGGGCGGTTTGGTTTCGGTCCAGTCAGACCGATCAGAGGCTGACGAAGAAAACGGGTCGCAGGTCGGGTGCACGGACCCTGGGTCGAGTCGCGAGTTGACGCGCAGATCCTTAGATGTTAAAACGGCGTCGTTTTGGGCCTTTAATGAAACGACGTCATTTTGGTTCTAAGCGTTTATATAAAAGGTTCAAAATTTTTTTTGGTCATTTTTCCTTTCTTCTAAAAAAAAATGCCCCCTTTTTTTTTCTTCTCTCCTTTTCTCTTCAACCGGATGCTGGCCGGTCTACCGCCACCACAGTCGCCGTCGTCGTCGTTCGTCGGTCACCAGCCGTTGCGCCGGTGGTCAAAAAAATCTCAAAAACATCAAACTGTTCTTCTTGACCTCCTGCGCGCAGATCTGACCTCCTTTTCACCAAAAGGAGTCTCCACTTCCCTAGATCTGCTTTCAAAGTTTCAGCCAAAAAGGAGAAAATTTTTTTTTGTGTTTTTCTGGTTTGTTTTTTTTGTTGTGTGTTTTTGTAGGTATGTTTTGGTGCTGGGTTCCCTATTCCAGGGGACTATTTCTACTTATTTTTTTGGGTTTCTGCAAAAAAAATTTTTTTAAATCGAAGCTTTTTTTTTTTGTAAAAATTTTGCCTCTTTTTTTTTTGGTTCTCCCTCTCCCGTTTGCAAATAACAAGCTCTATTTATAGAGCTTGTTGGGATTCAAATCCCAGATCTTCTGGGATTCTAATCCCATTTTTCAACTGAAAAATCACGCCTGTCGTTCATGATTGGTGGCTTGTCGGTCGGCCGTTGGTAGCTAACGGCGGTGATTTTGAATTTTAGAGATTGTGCATTTAATGCACTAGATTTGAATCGGATAAGGATGGATAAGAAGGAAAAAGAAAGGAGGAAAGAAAGAAGAAGAAAAGAGAAGAAGACAAACGTAGAAACGAAAAGAAAAGAAAGAGAAGAAAATAAATTAAATAAATAATAATAATAATAATAATAATAAAATAAATGGTGTTTACATTAAGAATGTAAGATTATTAGTAATATCAAAATAGGGCATCAATATCAAATAAATTACATACTAATCGGTACCCAAAATATTTTAACCACAAACCTTTTTTGACACCTAACTATGTTCATAGTTAAATTTCTTGGTTTTTCCTTTTTTATGAAAATAGATTCAAATTTTATTTTAGAGAAAAAATAATAAATCAATCAACGAATAAAATATTTTTATAATTTTTATTTTTCTTGCTTTGCATACCCTTTTAAATGCATTTTGATAACCAAATATACAATATGCATGAATCTAAATAAATTTGTTTTGTCAAAACACGTGACCCCCCGCTAATTTCCCTTCCATAAAGAAAGAAAAATAAAATTATAAGAAAGATTAGTGCAAATAAAACTTGGAACTGAATTAAGCTCACTGCCATGCATAACGAATCCAGGAATTGTAATTGGTGATGCAAATTAATATATATATGTACAATATTATGCATAAAAAAGATATAAATAAAAATTAATTTGTATAATAAAGATGGACATCTACGCTCATAGTAATTTAGTTTACTTAAGTTTTTATTTCTATTGAGTGTATGTTTTAACTTCATTTGAATTTTTTTAATGAAATTTAATAATTAATGATAACTTTTGTCTATATTTATAAAATTTTTTTAAAAATTTAAAATTAAAATATATTAAACAAATTTTAATTATTTAAAATAATTATATTTTATTATTTTTATTATTTAATTAATTTTAGTCTTATTTTTAAATAATTTGATAAATTTAATTCATACATAAAATTAGAAATTAAATAAATAAAAATGTGCCAGATAGATAAAAATATAGTTTATATATAATAGTTTAGTATGAAAAAATAGTTTAATATTAAAAAGATTACAATTTTCAAAAACTTATAATCTAATATATAAAAGGACTACGATTTTTTAAAAAATCATAGTCTATATAGATAAATTTGAAGTTTACTATAACTAAAAACTTTGATTTTTGAAAAAAATCAGTCTAATATAAAAAGATTAACTTTTTAAAAAAACGGTAACCTAATAGTAAAAAACCATAATTATTAAAATTTTTTTCAAGCACCCTAGCTGCCCCAAATCAACTGTGTTTCTTTTTTTCCACCACAATAAAGAAATGAAAGGAAAAAAAAAAAGATTAGAAACATCTCAATTGACGCCAACGTTAATTGGAGGAAGACTTCATAAGTCTTAGGAAGTCTTTTAAAACTAGTATAAGAGTAATATCACACCCTACCTGCCCCAACCTAGTTAGCTGCCTTTCTACGTAATAAAGAAAAAAAACGTAAGAAAGGAAAAGACAAGAAAAAGTAGAAATATCTAAAATTGACGCCAATGTCAATTGGAGGAAGACTTAAGATGTCTTTCAAGAAATGTTTCACGTCATTCATGATTTATGTGGTTTTGCAATGATTTGATCACAACCTAATCAATGCCTTGAGTTGACTCGTGCCTGTAACATATTTACTAATTTATTATTGCCATGAACACGTTAGTTTGTAAGTCTGTGTGGAAATTAACCGGAAAGGGTGGAAAAAAATACCTGACCATCCGTTCTAGTCAATGTAATTTATACTTAAATAATTAATAAAATATATATTCCTGAACTATCCCAATCATGGCTTCTTTCTTAATATCATTTCAAGTTCCGTTGTTTTCCATGCTTGTGTAGGTTCGGTCATCTTATGCTTATCTAAATGAAATCATAAAATATTAATTTTTATTTAATTAAACCTTATTTTACATAAAAACTTAAGGAAATTAAACTTTTGACACGCTCAAACTAAATTTTAGATATTTTAAATATAGTAGGTTCATTGTTAGCGTTAATTTACACAATGCCTTTATTTAGGATTATTACACAATTTTAATACATAATTTCAAGAAAACCAAACTTTTGAACATGAACATTTAGCTAATAATCACTGACCTACCTCCAATTCAAAAAAAAAAAAACAAAAACAAAAAATGTTTGATACAAATGGAAAAGAAACTTTTAACCAGATGTTTCCATACAACAATGTTACTATCCAACAATACTGTGAAACTAAAACTCAAAAAAAATTCCCTAATCTCTCTTTTTATGTTAATTTTTGATTAAATTCTCCCTCTTCTATATTTAAGTGATTTGCTTTTAATTAACCCATTGACCTTGAATGAATAAGAAGTAATTTATTTTTAAAGATTTAACTAATTTTAATTTTATTTATTAATAAAATGTCACCATTAGTGAATAAATATTTAACTACATATATATTAGATTGCTTAAATATTTGAATACAAAGGAGAGAAAGAAGGAGATTGAGAAAGCAAATTATACTCGTACCAAGAATTATTATCCAAATTGTTAGCACCTAATTAGCCACAAACTCCATGACCAAGAGTTCTCCCAATTTGATGATCGTGAAAAGATTGGGAAATGGAAACTATTGACTGGTAAGGGCTTGAGCAACCTATTGCGTGGTTGGCCGAAGTTGGGGATTGTCATTCAAGGAAGCAAATGCTACCTTTGTAGTAAATACTACATCCTCTGCAACTTGGTTTTTGGTGATGAGAGATGCTGGTCTGTGGCATCTTTAATAAAATCTGTAGGTCATTAGGTACCAAAGCCAATGTCGAAGCCAATGTCGATGATGATAAACATGATATAAGATCACTAGGACGTCTTCCCGTAAGAACTTCCATTGTTAGAATCCCAAAACTATATACATCACATTTTTCATCTACCTTCATCGGATAAGCGAACTTTGCTTAAAGAAATATATCTAATCAATGTGTTCTATTAAACAACAAATATATCTAACCAATATACTATTATATAAAAATATTGAGAAGATTATAAAATATATGTTGAAAAGAAACTGCGAATGTTTAGAAGATTATTTGAAAATTGAAATTCAAAAGTTCAAATAAAATTTTACATTTAATTCATCAGTTTGATATATTGAATATTGAAAAATTAAGTGTTAATCTTTAAAAATTAATTACACATTTGATACTTGAATTATAGTCAAATTCTTAATTTGATACTTAAATTTTGAAAAGTTACAATCATGATACTATTTGAACTTTGTTTTAACACATCAATTTGCATACAAAACTAACACTTTCAATGATTGCGTGTTTAAAGCATCTTAAAAAAAGAGCTCAATAAATACCTGGAGCTATATACTCGAAAGTGCCAGCAAATGATGTCCAATTAGAAGTATCGGGCTTTAAAAGCCTGGCTGTGCCAAAATCTAAGACATGAGCCTCATAGTCCGAATCGAGAAGAATATTGTTGCTAAAAATGTCTCGATGAATTATAAGTGGTGAATGGTCGTGCGGCATATAAGACAAGGCATTTGCCACTCCTTTTACAACATTTAACCTCTTCTCGCAATCCAACTGAATTGCCTCATCCTGATTCCTTAACACCATTTTCAAACTTCCCCTTTCTGCAAACTCATAAACCAAAAATGAGTTCTTTGGATGTGGACATAAGCCATACAGCTTCACAATGTTATGATGCCTTATTTCTGATAAACCATGAATCTCGCTTTCAAAGGCTTTCAAGTTGTTGGAAATCGTGTTATTTTCAGATTGGTGAAGTTTCTTCACTGCAACCACCTCACCAATGAGTAGCACAGTTTTATAAACAGCTCCATAGCCTCCCGAATGCAATTGTTGGAGCTGAAATCTTCAGTGGCTTTAATAATGTTCTCATAGAGTATTCTTCCATTATATCCCCACAATGTGACAAAATCTCCAAGTTGTGCCTCCATTGACTCAGATTTTCTAGTTTGGTTCTTTTGGCAAAGAATAAAGAAACTTCCAGCCATGATAACGAGTAAAAGAAGAAGACCAAAGAGTGAAAGCACAATGCAAATGATGACATTGGTGCTTTTTCTATGACCAACGTTGTTGCTAGCAGCAGCGACGACACAATGCATTAGTCCAGTGGCATTACCACTTAGGCCCTTATTGTTTCTTAAGGCATCAAATGAAGCCTCATGAAATGCCTTAATGTTGGGAATAGGACCTTCTAATTGATTGTAAGAGATATTCACAACAGTCAAGCTTTACAAATCATTAAAAGAATTTGGGATGGAACCATTGAGCATATTGTGAGAAAGGTTCAATATTTCCAAGGAAAGTAATTTTGCAAGCTGTTGTGGTATCTCCCCAATAAGTAAATTCTGACTTAAGTCTAGATTTTCAAGACCATATATGTAGCTTATTGAAATTGGAATGCTTTCTCCAAGTTTATTCTTGTTCAAATTCAGGTTCAATAACTTAGAGCACTTTCCAAGTCTATTAGGAATTGATCCACTTAAATTGTTTGATGCCAAGTTAAGATGTCGCAGGTTTGAAAGAACTCCAATCTCTGATGGAATTTTGCCTGAAAGTTGGTTACCACTTCGCAAAAGATTGAACATTAATGTCAATGCTCCCAATTCCTTGGGAATCTCACCCATGAGATGATTTGAAGAGACATCGACTTCTTGTAATTGAGTTGCATGTTTCAGCTCAGGTGGTATCTTTCTAGAAATGTTATTATTGGAGATTCATAGGCTTGTTAGACTATGGCATTGCCCCCAGTTTGAAGAAAGTCACCATAAAATTTGTTGTTGCTTAATGCAATATAATTCAAATTAGGATATATACCAAAAGCTTCTGATATATTGCCTGTCAACTGCTTTCCTTCAAGCCTAACTCTGCAAAAGCTTTTGTAGTTTCTTAAACTTGATGGGATCAGACCCGTCAAATTGTTGTTGATAGCCCCAAGATATATGAGTTGTCCACCGAGGCATAGTTCTCGGGTAATGGACCACCGAGATGGTTGTCCGATATTTGGAATGATTCCAAATGTGTAAGATTGCTGAACGAAGGAATTGGCCCTGATAAATGATTATATAGAAGACTGAACCCCACAAGTTTCGTCCTATTTCCAATTGAAGCAGGAATTGAACCAGAAAACATATTTTGATCAAGGTAGAGAGTAGATAAGCTGGTCAAGTTTCCTAGGGAAGCAGAGATTGAAACCGAGAAATTGTTATAAAAGAAAATAAGTTCTGTAAGAGATACAAGCATCCCTATCTCTTGAGGTATTGAACCGAAAAGCTTATTTTCTAAAAGGTAAAGTGTAGACAATTTGGTTAAGTTTCCTATGAAAGCAGGGATGACTCCAGTGAGATTATTACTTTACAACTGCATTGTGATAAGAGATCCAAGTTGTCTTATTTCACTGGGGATAGAACCAGAAACGTTATTACCGTACAGATAAAGCCATACCAATTTACTTAGGTTTCCCAGAGATGTTGGGATAGGACCAGTTATTTGGTTTATTGAAAGATCAAGCATATTGAGTGACTTCATCATTCCAACTTCTCTAGGTATGGCACCATTGAGACTATTGTCAACTAGGAGAAGTTGGGACAAATTATACAAGCTTCCAATAGAAATAGGTGTTGGACCGGTGAGATTGTTTGCTTCAAGGAGAAGTAGAGAAAGTGAACTCAACCTTCCGATTTTAGATGGAATACTTCCGGAGAAATTGTCAAGCCCAGTGAGCTTGGAAAGGTTCCAAACCTCTCCAGGAATAGAACCACGTAGATGGTTACAAGAGAAAAAGATGTAGGAAACTGAACTCAACCTCCCTATTTCTTTTGGAATGGAACCATTGATCTCACTATTTGATAAGGAAACCAACTCAAGACTTTTCAATAAGCCAATTTCGGATAGAATATTCCCAGAAAAAGTATTTGATGTTTATGTGATTTGTTCTAACTTTAAATAAAAAATCTTTTTTCATCATAGATTTTTTTATTACAAAAAAAATCGATGGTGATTTAACATATGAATAAAAAATTTAAGAGGAGAAGGTGAAATCATTAAAAATATGTAAAAACATTATTTTTTAATGTGTTTGATAAGAAAATATGTAAAATAGATAAAAATATATTTTTTATTTATTATTTGATAAATATATATTTTTTAATTTGTAAGCTAAATAGAGGTGAAAATTAGAATTGAATTTTTTTCATTTAAGATTCTTATATGAAGTTTTGATTTTTATAATATTTTATTTAATATCTTGGAATCAAGTTATTTGATAATTAAAACGAAATTATAACTTTAAAATCTATATCGACTTATAATATTTTATTTACCCAAGTCTTTTGCATAAGCAGTATAATACCCAAGTCGACTCAAAATCGACAAGTTATGCCATTTTTAAATTAGTTTGTTCTCTTCTTTGTATGTTTAAATAATTCATATTTGACATGTCTATTTGAGATGGAAACAATAACCTGAATGCTCCATGGCCAAGTAGAAGTGTTTTGAGTCAAACCTATTTGCAATGAGGTATAAAAGCTTGGTCTATTTGGCAAGCAGCGAAGACGCCCAATGACCCAGCGATGTGGCTGCCTTGCTAGAGTTTATGGACTTAATATTGAGCACGTAGGGAAAGCTGACTTGTGGTCGTTTATCAGTGTCGGAAACAAGTTTTTTTAAGATATTTTTTTTATCCTCACCAGATTTGGCAAGTTCAATCAACATTTCTGGCCGTGGCGGCAAAGTTCAAAGTTTCTAAGCCGGAATGGTATTCAGCTGTGGGATGGTCCAAAAGGTTGTGGTCTGGAGGGGATGTTAACTTTAAACTATATTTTGCTTATTTGTATCTTGTTTCTCCTATGTATTTATTCGGCTATGAAGTTTCTGAATTTCAAGTTTCTTTTTCTTCTTTCCTGGGGAAATAATACGTGTTTGACACAAATATATTCTTTTTTTTTCTTATATTTGGAGAATATATTCATATGCGATGAATCTATTGGACACAAGAAGGAAAATAAAGAGGCATGGTAATATGGCTATTAGTATTGAAGGATTTAATTCCGTTGAATCAAGCTGATGCATTGTGAGGTTTGATTTAGTTAGATTCAAAATTTTGAGGTTTAAATTTTATTTGATCTCCTTTGATTGTTTTTTTTTTTTTTTTATGTTTAAGTACAACTCGTAATTTAATTATGCCACTTGAGTTTAGCTCGGTAGACTAGATTAAGTTAAGTACAATTGTAAATACATTAAACACTATTTTTATCATTTATTTGTATATATATTAAATATATTAAAAATAAAAGTCATATTAGGCCCTTGAATCTCTTCACTAGAATATTAAACTATTCAAATTAGGCTTGATTTATTATTCAAGTAATTCAAATTTGAGTTTGATTTGATAGTAAACAAATTGAATCGAATAGTTCACGAATAGCTTGATTTGTTTACTCTTGTAAACACCATTTTTTTAATAATAATAATAATTTTTATTTATTTAATATTTTTTCTCTTTTCTTTCTTTCTTCTTTCTTTCTTTTTTCTTTCCTTCTTTCTTTTTCCTCCTTATTCTTTTTTATCCGGTTCAAATCTAACGCATTAAATGCATAATCCCTAAAGTCCAAAATCACCGCCGTTAGCTACCAGCGGCCGATCGACAAGCCGCTTATCATGCATGGCAAGCGTGAATTTTTAGTTAAAAAAAATGGGATTCGAATCCTAGAAGATTTGGGATTTGAATCCCAAAAACCTTCTATAAATAGAGCTTGTTATCTGCAAACAAAAAAGAGAAAAAAATAAAAAAAAAATGGCAAAAAAATTTTACAAAAAAAAAAGCTTCTATCGAAAAAAAATTCTGCAAAACAGTCTCTTGGAATGGGGAACCCAGTACCAAAATACACCTACAAAAATACACAAAAAAGGCAAACTAGAAAAACACAAAAAAAAAAAATTTTTTTGGCTAAAACTTTGAAGGTCGATCTGGGTCGTTTGGGATACTTTCGAGAGAAACCAAGCCTAGATCTGTGTTTAGTGGGACGAGAAGGATTTTGAATTTTTTTTGAGATTTTTCGACCACCGGTGACGACGACCGTTGATCGACGAACGGCGGCGGCGCAGCGGCGACTACGGTCGGCCGGTCCCCTGGTTTTTTTGGTCTGAGAGAAAAAGGGAAAGTTTTTTTTATGAGGAGAAGAAAAAATGATCGAAAAAAAAAATTTTGGTTTTATATAAGCGGCCAAAACCCAAAACGACGTCATTTCACTAATGCCTAAAATGACGTCGTTTTAGCCTCTGAGGATCCATGCGTCGACCCGTGACCCGACCCGGGGTCCACGCACCTGACCCGACGATCCGTTTCTCCTTCAGCCTCTAACTAGTCCATCTGAACTGGACCAGACCGAACCAGATCGCGCTTGAACTGCTGAACTGCTAGACCAAATCGAGCCGTCGATCCGACCAGACCGTTGACCGGTCCGGCTCAGGTAAAAAATTTTTTTTTTTTTGAATTTTTTTTAAAGATTTTTTTATATATTATTTTTGTTATTTTAATTATTATTAATAATAATATTTATGCATGTAAAAATGTTTAAATTTACCAAAATAAATTTGTATTGTTTTATAATATTAATTAATAATATAAAATTGATAAAAAAATAGGAAAATGAAATTTTATCCGATAATGAGATTCAATGGTATTCCGAGTAGTGATGCCTACGAAATTTCTAGGTGAGAAGATTTTTTTAAAAATACTACCAGTGTATTAGAGTATTTATAAAAATTTTTTCAATACAATAAAAATTTTCTTTTTGTTAACAATAAATAAAATTTAATTAATATATTAAAAAAATAATAATATAAATAAGAAAAAAGAAAATTTTATCCAATGACGAGATTCCAAAAGTATTCCGAGTAGAGATGCTTTAAGAAATCCCTAGGTGAGAAGATTTTTTTTAAATATTACCAGTGTATTAGAATATTTATCAAAAAACTTCAATACAATAAAAATTCTTTTTTTTCTCCAAAATTAAAAATAAAATAATTAATAAAATTTTTGAAAAGAGAATAAAATGTGTGCATCAACATGTTATTATTTGCATTGCATACATGACATAATTTTTTACAAAAAAAAAATTCGGACCTCCAAAGATGAGAGTCTAAGGTATTCTGAGAAGTGATACCTAAAAAATCTTTAGGTGAGAAAGAGTTCTTCTAATGTTACCAACGTACTGGAACATTTTAAGAATTATTTCAATAAACAGGTTCTAATTTATTTTTCTCGAATAATATTTGAATATAAAAACAATAAATAAAAAATAAAAAATCAAGAGAACTAATTTTCAAATACCGAAAATAAGATTATTTTTATCAAAATCAATGGATAACACATTGTTAATTAGTACCATTTTTAACAGGCACTGTGGGGGTGCTAATCCTTCCCCACGCGTAACCGACTCCCGAACCTAGACTATTTCCAGACCGTAAAATTATCCTTTTAATAAATTTTAAGATTTCATTAAAAGGATATGTTTTAATAGGTGGCCAATCGCACTTAGCCAAAAAAAGATTGGTGGCGATTTCATATTTTTTTTATTTCGTTTTCAAATTCGTCGGGCGAACACAAAATCGTTACGACAGCTTGACGACTCCACTGGGGATAGCCATTTGTTTTTAAGAGTCAAGCCAAAAATAACTACGTGTTATCCTCAAATTTTGATTTAAACAGTCCTAATTGATTTCTTAGATTTTTATTTTTCATTTTCAACCAAAAAAAAAAAACAAATCAAAAAATCAAAAAAGTTCACACACATTTCTTTTACTATGCTTTTTTTTTACTTTATCTTTTGTATATATTACTCTTAATAAATTATGATATATTTGCACACACAATGACATGCTGCATCTCATGCATGAGCTCTATATCCGAGCTTTGTTCCTTATAGGAGGAAGTAAAGTACCTATGCCCTCTGAGGTGATAACCTTCGTAATGGCAAGTGAAATACTTCCACTTAAATTGAACCTTTTCTGTTCATAGCTTGTAATGGGTGAAGATTGAGGTCCCTTACTAGTCCAGCGTGGATGACAGTGAGGAACAATTTGAGAACCTTTAGACATGTGCCAATTCAAACTCAGCATGTAATAAGCCTAGGAAACCAACCTTAGGTACAACCTCGTCTACCTTCTTGTAAGAAACAACTAAGAATAAAAGTTGTGTGCAATATAAAACAAAACAAAAAAAAAAAATTTTTCAAACCCCATCCTCACACTAACTCAATTTTGTTTTTCTTTTCATTTTTTTACATAAATCATATCATACATTCTACATCGAGATATTTGCTCTAGGATATATTTCTCCCCAATAAGTTTTCATGGATCTCGTAGAACTTCAGATTTGCTTATCCTCAGTCAGTGTCCCATGTGAGCCGTATAACGAAGTATATGTTTGGTCAAAAGAAGCCCAACAAAATAATAAATATTGCTTGCCTATCGGCTATGTGTCAAAGTTGCCCAAAAAGGTGCATTTAGATCTCACATAGAATGATTTAGAAGATTTAGCTACTATCTAGGGACAATTAAATGAAGAAAGAAAAGAAAGGTTTTATAAGAAGTATGGGCAGATTGCATCCCTCATTTTAGTAGTGATCGATGAGCAATTGATAAGGGTAGCTATATAATTTTAGGATCCATCATATAGATGCTTCACTTTTAATCGAGAAGATTTGATGCCAACTATTGAATAGTATTCAATTTTACTCGGGATAAAATTACAGTGTCCAGATAAAGTATTCACCCCAAAGCTAAAATCTGGTTATCGCAAAAAGTTGGCCAAGCTTATAGGGGTTAAAGTGGAAACCATTGATTCCTTTACGAAGCCTAAAGGTGAACATATCGGCATTCATTAGGACTTTCTTCGAAACTTCATTCAGGAGCATTTAAATGGTGACAAAGGCATGGCTGTGT
This sequence comes from Durio zibethinus, assembly GCF_002303985.1. Next base: position 400,700 of record NW_019167926.1, on the reverse strand, counting down.
TTGCTTTACCATTATATGGCATGATAATCTTTCCAAAGACTTTGGGTTACATTGAGATAACTGTGGTAGATTTTTTTGAGCAAATTGAAACCCAAGCAATTAATCGTGCACCAGCAACCTTAGCAAAAACCATTCAATCATTGAATTTCTATCAACGAAATGAAAAGGGATGGTTCATAAGATGTGCACCGCTATTATATGTATGGGTTAAAAGTCATTTTAAATGTGGGAAGAGTGCATTTTCAAAGCCATATCTATGAAACAAAGCACCAATTGAAGAGTTTTGCAAGAGTCAATGGCCAACATTAAAGATTAAAGAAGAATGGGTCTTTTTCTTATGAAGGATTACTGGTGATGAAATTGAATAGATGGCACCTTGGATGCCTCGAGTGCCTTTGTTGTATTGTGGAGGAAAAGAGACGTGGATACCGCTGTTAGGGCTATGGGGCATGGTAAGTTATGCTCCGTTGATGGTGCTTAGGCAATTTGGTGCAAAATAATTTGTTCCTACCATTCATGGCTTAGCCTAAGTAAAATTCATTTATGGGGAACCGAATCCATCAAGAACCTGAGAGCAGTTAATCCAAGCATGGAAAAAAACACAAAGAATGAGATTAGGGCCTCTTATCGACAAAGTCACTCTTGATTACCAGATTTGGAAAGCAAGGCGGCCTAGAGACATAGTACTCTCTCCTGATGATAGCTCACACCAATTAGCTAATCTTTCAATAGAAGTTCAATTATCATAAGTTAAGTTTGTGAAGAAAGAATTAGAAGCTGAAAAAGAAAAAATAAAAAGAAAAAATTTGAGATTTCGTGAAAAGGTGGGACAACTGAAGTATAAAGCAGAGATACAAGGGAGCAGATTAAAAAAAACCATAAAAGAATGAGATGTGGCTAATAGTGATTTGAAAGATCTACACTAGGAAAACAAGAGGTTATGAATCCAATTCAAAACTGAAAAAGTCACTAAGTCTTACCTTAGTTGGCAACATGAAGTGGATGAGCTCCCAAGAAGAAATAAATCAATGGAAAGGCAAAGCTCAAGAAAAGCAAGAAGAGACCACTAGAATTTCTCAAGAATGCCAGAATTGGAAGGGATTATACTCTACAACCTCAGCAAGATTGGTGGAATACAAAAAAAAAAAAAAGTTGAAAGCCATGCTTGCAAAAGAAAAAAGAAAGCACTTTGAAGTACTAAATGAGAAAGAATCACTTCATCAGATAATCCGAAGGTTGGAGCTACAATTGCAAGATCACAAGAACCATATTTCAGTAATGATAGATGAATGACATAGAAGGGAAAAAGATTAGATCTTCACATGTGATTCAAAAAGAGATGCTCGCATGATGTGGAAAGCAAAAAGTTTAAGGAGTTAACAATACATAAAGCACATAACCAGTCAAGTTTGTAAGGCAGTAAAAAAAGCACGAGAGATGGTTGAAAAGGTAGAAGTATTAAGACAAGAAGTTAATCTTATAGGAGAATATGGATAGCACCTAGTAAACTTTCTAGATGAGGTAAAAGACCATTATGAGCAAGTCAAACGCTTCTATGGATATAATTCTAGGATGATAAATCTTATGTAATCAAAGTTGTATGAAATCAATGAAAATTTCTAGTATTGAAATTTGTCCAGGAGCAAATATTTTTCACTTGCATTCATGCATCATTTGCACCATTTTCTTTTTTAAATTTCAAAAAAAATAAAAATTTCGACACATGGCATTTTGATTTTTCTAAAAATTTTATGGTAATAAAGGTTCAAGAATAGCTCACCCTTCAAAAATTTTGACTTAACCCACTCACCATTCATACAACACCAGGACTCAAACAAGAATTACGAAACAAGAATAGACCAGTCTATTTGAGAGAATCGAGAAAACTCAAGAAAAACTAAGAGGGGATCTCAGTACAATAATGGATATGCTCAGGAAACTTGACAAGAAAAAAGTAGTAGAAGAAAATCTCAGCTTTCAAGAGTAATCGTCAGATATGGTGGATCCTATTTATCCTTCAGGGTTTGAGCCACAACCGACTCAACCTTTTCAAGGAACTAGAGTACAAATTCCTATTTTCTGTGGATATCCCAATTCTTATCCAGAAATGACATTCACACTTGCTCTAGGATAATTTCAAAATTTTGTTAATCTTGTTATGATGGAAAAACCACCCAAGTCAATCCTAGTTCTTGATTTGGATAATCCCAAAGAAAAAGAAAAGCTAGGGATAAAAATATCTGAGAAAGTGAAAGATAATAGTGCTTAAGAAAAGATGAAGTTATTAGAAGAGAGGCTTAGAGCAGTGGAAGGAATGAATTTTTATGGTTTCACAAATGCAACTAAGCTTTGTTTAGTCCCTGATGTAGTCATTCCACCTAAATTCAAGGTCTCTGAATTTGAAACATATGATGGCACAAAATGCTCGATAACCCATATCACCATGTATTGTCGAAAGATGACAGCATAAGAAGTTGTTAATGCATATATTTTAAGATAGTCTTACAGATTTTACAGCTAAATGGTATGTTCAATTAGATAGGACTCGTATTCGTTCTTGGCAAGAGCTTACAAAGGCATTCTTTACACAATATCGATATGTCACAGATCTGGTTCTAAATCATCTATCTCTACAAAGTATAAAAAAAAAGTAATTAAAAATTTCAAGGAGTATGCACAAAGATGAAGAGACGTGGCTGCACAAGTCCAACCTCCTCTAATCGAGAAAAAGATAACTATTTTATTTGTGAATACTCTGAAAGTACCATACTATGAGAGATTGATAGGTAATGCAACCAAGAACTTTACAGATATGGTGATATCGGGTGAGATTATCGAAAGTGCCATAAAGAATGGCTAGCTTGATACAAGAAAGACAAGTGGAGTAAAGAAAGGTGGAGCTCCCAAAAAGAAAAAGAATGAAGCTTAAGTAGTAAACTATGTGGGGTAACAGTTTAAAGGTTTCACGCCCTACTCTGTATCAGTCTACTAAACCCATTACCCTTCCATAAACAATGTTACATCTATCCCTTATCCATATCAACCATACCAACCACTACAACCACCAGCTTATCTATCCTATTTTCAGCCATCTTTTTGGACTCCCACCTATTCTTATAACCATCCTACTGTACCTATAAGACCAAAATAGAGACCTAATAGCGGTCCAAAAGCCCTAAGAAATATCTAAGAAAAACTAATTTTCGATCACATTCCCATAACATACACAGATTTGTATCCTCGACTTGTTGAGAAACATTTACTTGCTCCTATTATTGTTGAACCTTTGAAACCTTCGTTTCCCAAATGGTATGACCCTAATTTGCATTGTGATTATGACTATGGGAATCCAGGTCATTCCACTGAGAACTGTATTACTTTGAAGCGCAAAGTGTAGGGGTTAATTAATAAAGGGGTGTTAAACTTTGATACCAACCAACAAGGGACTCCAAATGTTAATAAGAACCCTCTACTGAATCATACTAGGCCATCAATAAATGCTTTGGTTGATAGGCAAACAAGTTATGTGAAAAGAAGAATAGAAGAGGTCAAAACTCTTATTGCTAATGGGTTTGAAGCCTTGGTCAAAATTGACATGTTGAAGCCAATAGACCCTCAAAATTACTCCGAAGTGATTAACTCAACTGAAAGCTACAATTATCACAAAGGTGCTTTGGGGCATTCTATCGAGAGTTGTCATTAATTTCATCAAGAGGTGCAGAAGTTGATAGATATAGGCCAGATAAAGTTTTACGAAGAAAGAAAAAAGTTGGTGAAAGCTGAAGTATCTACCATTGATTCAAAGAATAAGTTTGTGCATAGACTGGTAACTATCGATTATGATGCAGAGCCAACATTAAAGCTAGAAAAGCTCGTCTCCCGACTAGTGGTGACAATTAAAGTTTCTGGTCTTTTTTCATATCAGAATGATAAAAGCAGTACTGTGAAAGTATGATTGTGATGTCATAGTTAATCTAGATACTACAAACATAACGAGTGTAGAAAGCATGACCCGAAGTGAGAGATGTTATACTCCAGAAGATTTAGAGAAAGTCAGGAAAGAGAAAACAAAGGTAAAAGAAAAAGAGAAAAGTCAGAATAATCTTATCACAGCTTCAGGAAAAGAATTTCAGAAGTCAGTCTCTGAGAGTGAAGCTTATGAATTCTTAAAGCTAATAAAATATAGTGAGTATAGCATGGTAGAATAGTTGAATAAGATGCCAACTAGAATTTCGCTATTGTCGTTATTGCTCAACTCAGAGTCACACTGTAATGCTCTGTTGAAAGTGTTAAATCAAGCATATGTGTCTCACAATGCTTCTGTTAAATATGTGAAACAGTTTATTGGCAATCTAACAATTACAAACTATATCTCTTTTAGTGATGAAGAGATTCCTCTTGAAGGTCGTGGAAATACCAAGGCTCTCCACATTACTGTTAAATGTAAGAGTCATATAATGGCTAAGGTTTTGATTGATAATAGCTCATCCATCAATGTTATGCTTATGACTACTCTAGAAAATCTTTATGTTGATGAATCTTATATGAAACCTAGTCATATGATAGTTTGAGCCTTTGACAGAACTCGAAAAGAGGTATTAGGAGACATAAAAATGCCATTACAGATTAGCCTATGCATTTTCAATGTGAAATTCCAAGTTATGGATATTTCTCCTTCATATGGTTGCTTATTGGGTAGACCATGGATCCATATGACAGGTGTTGTTCCATTCTCATTACATCAGAAAGTCAAATTGATTATTGATGGAAAATTGATATGTGTAGTAGGAGAAAAAAATTATTAATCACCCAACCAGTAAATACTTCTTATGTAAAAGTAGTAGATAAAGCCCTAGAATACTCATATAGATCTTTCGAGATTGCTAACGCAACATATGTGACTGAGGGATCTAAATTGTATTTACCACACTTGTCTACGACAATTGAATTGGTTGTCAAACAGCTTACCAAGATGGGATGGTAACCTGGAGCTGGACTTAGGAAGAACCTGCAAGGAATCGCGAAGCCATCGACTATACATGACAAAAAAGACAGATTTAGCTTAAGGTATAAGCCAATAAGAGGGGATAAAGTGAGAATGGTGAATGAAAAAGAAAAATAAAATGATGGCTAATCTTGGGGGATATGAGCCGAAGTCAGAACCTATGGTCATTCCATACCTCTATGATTCTTTTCATTTGGGAAGATATATATACCCAGATCTACTTATAGCCCTAAATGCAGGATTTGTGAAAGAGTTTTCTAAGCTAGCCATTCAAATGGTGGATGACAAGAAAAAGAAGAGTCGAGATGAAGAGTTGCTCGTACACCCTTGTCCTACAAATTTTGAGCTAAATAACTAGAGAGTAGTAGAGCTACCTGTTGTCTTTAAAATTTTTGAAAAGTAATGTGAAACTTTAAATCTCTAATTGCTTTTATAAGAATTGGGTGATCTTTTGTGGTGTCTTTATGTTTGTCATTTTAATAAAAGACTTAGAAGATGCATCCGTATTTCTTCTATTGTTTTCATCTTCATTTTTCTTTTTGTTTGCTTTTTCCATCATTTTCTTACCATTCCATTTTTGTGTGCTAGTATTCTCTTCATTTTACCCTTTTCCAGGGTCCCAAATAATGAACATGAAGATAATCATGGCAATAATCTTGGATTTGATTTTGAAAACTTAATTCATGTTGATGAACTTGATAATGAGGAAGATTCAGATAATTACACACTGCCTCCTGATTTATTAAAATTAATGAAACATGAAGATAAGCCAATTGAACCTCACCAAGAAATTATCGAATCAGTAAATTTGAGAGATGGTAAAAACAAAAAAGATGTCAAAATTGGTACATCCTTTTTACTAACTGAAAGGCAGAAGCTAGAAGAGCTACTCTGAGAATATGTGAATGTATTCGCATGGTCTACTAGGATATGCTAGGGCTCAGTACTGATATTGTAGAACATAAGTTGCCTTTGAAACCAAAATTTAAACCAGTACAACAAAAGCTAAGGCGCATAAAACCAGAGATACTACTAAAAATTAAAGAGAAAGTGAAGAAACAATTTGATGCTGGATTTTTGGAGGTGGTAAAATATCCTGAATGGGTAGCCAACATAGTACTAATTCCTAAGAAGGATGGAAAAGTGAGAATGTGTGTCGATTATCGAGACCTAAATAGGGTAAGTCCTAAAGATAACTTTTCTCGATCCCATATCGATACTCTAGTAGATAATACTACTAGCACTCTACATTTTCCTTTATAAATGATTTCTCAAGCTATAATCAGATTAAGATGGCTCAAGATGATATGAAAAAAACCACATTTATGACTATGTGAAGGACATTCTATTATAGAGTTATGCCTTTTAGGTTAAAAAATGCTGGTGCTACTTATCAAAGAGCAATGGTGACTCTCTTTCATGACATGATGCATAAAGAGATAGAAGTGTATGTAGATGATATGATCATAAAACTCATGAAAGAGAGGATCATGTAGTCAATCTTAAAAAACTATTTGATAGGTTGAGAAGATTTCAGTTGAAGTTAAATCCTGCCAAATGTACATTTAGAGCCAAATCAAGAAAACTATCAGGCTTTATAGTTAGTGAAAAAAGAATCAAAGTTGATCCAAATAAGATACAAGCCATCCAAAATTTATCTCTTCCTCATACCTCAAAAGAAGTGTGAGGTTTCTTAGGGAGATTAAACTATATTGCTCGCTTCATCTCTCAACTCACTTATAAGTGTGATCTTATTTTCAACTTCTCAGAAAACATGATTTTGAAGAATGAAATGACAAATGCCAAGAAGCTTTTGATAAGATCAAAGAATACTTGTCAAATTCACCTGTGTTGTTACCACCAATGCCAAAAAAACCTTTGATTTTGTACTTGACAGTGTATGAAAATTTAATGGGATGTGTGCTGGGATAAAGAAATGAAACTGATAAGAAAGAACGAGCAATTTACTACTTGAGTAAGAAATTCACTGATTATGAGTCCAAGTATTCACCATTAGAGAAAATGTGTTGTGCATTAACCTGGACAACTCGAAGGCTTAGACAATATATGCTTTATCACACTACTTGGCTCATAGCAAAGCTAGATCCTATTAAGTATATCTTCGAAAAGCCCTCATTGACAGGAAGAATAGCACGGTGGCAAGTTATGCTTTCAGAATATGATATCATTTACGTGATTCAAAAGGCTATTAAAGGGAGTGCAATAGCTGAATTCCTTGCTGATCATGCAGTCAAAAATTATAAGCCAATAAAATTAGATTTTTCTGATGAGGATGTGATGGCCATTGAAGAAAATGAACCTGTTGAAAAATCATGAATGATGTATTTTGATGGAGCTACTAATGCTTTTAGGTCATGTTATTGGGGTAATTTTGATATCTCCTAATGGACATTATTACCCCATCACAGCCAGGTTAAATTTCAATTACACAAACAATGTGGCTGAATATGAGGCCTGTGTTATAGGTTTACAAGCAGCAATTGAAAAAAAGATCAAAATGTTAGATGTGTTTGGAGATTCAGCTTTAGTTATTTATTAGATACGAGGTGAATGGGAGACAAAAGACTCTAAGTTAATCCGGTACCATAAATACATCTCTGAGTTAGTCAAGCAATTTAAAGAAGTTTAGTTTGAGCATCTACCTAGAGAGAAAAACCAAATTGCTGATGCACTGGCTACTCTAGCTGTAATGATTAAAATAGATGCAAATACTGAAATCCAACCCATCAAGCTGAATGTGAAGGATGTACCAACACATTGCTCAAGTGTCGAAAAAGAAGTTAATGGGAGGCCATGGTATTATGATATCATGCAATACATTAAAAGCCAGCAATACCTAGAACATGTAATAGAAAATGATAAGAGGACTATCAGAAGATTGGCTATGACTTTCTTCATTGATGGAGATATCCTTTATAAAAGAGGTCAAGATCAAGTGCTCTTAAGATGCGTAAATGCAACTGAAGCAAAGAAGATTATTGAAGAAGTGCATGATAGAGTTTGTGGGGCACATGCAAATGGTCATATGATGGCTAGACAAATTATGAGGGCTGGTTATTATTGGTTGACAATAGAGGGCAACTGTATTGATTATGCTAGGAGATGTCATAAATATCAGATTTATGCTGACAAGATTCATGCTCCACCATCAACACTAAATGTTCTGGCTCCTCCGTTGCCATTCTCTATGTGGGGCATGGATGTCATTGGTCCTATCACTCCAAAAGCTTTGAATGTGCATAGATTCATTTTTGTGATGATTGATTACTTCACCAAATGGGTAGAAGCTGTATCATATGCTAGCGTGACCCGATTTATGGTATGTAGGTTCATAAAAAGGGAGATAATATATAGATATGAGCTTTCAGAGATAATTATTTTTGATAATGCCAAAAACTTGAACAACAAGATGATGAATGAAGTATGCACTCAGTTTAAGATCCGTCATCGTAATTCGGCACCATATTGTCAAAAAATGAATGGGGCAGTGGAGGTTACGAATAAGAATATCAAAAAAATTCTAAAAAAAATGACTGAAACTTACAAAGATTGGCATGAGAAGTTGCCTTTTGCTTTGCATACTTATAGAACATTAGTCCGAACATCTACTGGGGCCACCCCGTTCTCTTTGGTATATAGAATGGAAGCTGTGCTACTGGTCGAAGTAGAAATTTCCTCACCGAGTGTCTTGATAGAGGTAGAGTTAGAGGAAGCAAAATGGGTTTGAAATGCTAGGAGCAGTTAAACCTCATTGAAGAGAAAAGACTATCAGCACTTTGTCATGGTCAATTATATCAAAAGAGGATGATGAGAGCACATGACAAGAAAATTCATCCCCGTTGCTTTAGGGAAGGAGATTTAGTGCTAAAAGGAATCCTTCCAAATCAACATGATAATCAAGAAAAATAGATACCAAATTGGGAAGGGCAATATGTGGTGAAAAAAGCCTTTTCTGGTGGGACATTGATTTTGGTAGAGATGGATGGAGGTGATTTACCTACTCCAATAAATTTAGATACTGTAAAAAAATATTTTGCTTAAAAAAAAGAAGAAAAAATGTTAACTTATCTAAGCTAAAAACCTGAAAAGGTGGCTTGGATGTGAAGCAGAAGCATCATCAGAAGAAGATCCCATAACACAGGGGCAAGTATAGTTTGACAAACTCTAAAAAATCAAAGAAGTCACCTGATTTAGTTTTAAAGAAAGAATCTGAGAATTTTTTGTTCATGATTATCTTGTGATCATTATTTGGGCACCTTTGTTTCAACTCAAGCACTTTGCCATGCACTTGTTATCAGCCCTTTCCTTTGAAAATAATGCCTATCCTTTCCTTTATCCTTATCTAATATTTTTGTTTATCGTACAAGTGAATAAAAGAAATGTGTGATTGCATTTTATTTGTCTTGAACTTAAAATAATGAAAAGAAAAACAAACATGAAAGATCTCAGCATTACTTTTAAAATTGATAAAGGCAAATGAAAAAGGATGAAAAGCATGATAAGACATTGATGTTGCAGACTTTAGAAGAGGAAAAATGAAGAATAAAATGGTCAGAAATTAAGAACAGATTGGTTATATAGCAATTGTTGAGAAATCAGATAAAAAAGCAAAAAATGAGAGATTTTGAAAACTTTTTTACTACAATGCATAATTTTAATTGCATTACATGCATTACATTTAGAGCACTCAGTATATGCATCCATGAGAAGTTGTAACAAAGATAGAAAATTTTCATTTCTTAATGAAAAACAAGATTTTGATAAAGACAATGATTAAACAAAAGAATTCAAAAGAGGGAAATTTACTTGTTCAAATTTGAAAATAGATGAAAATTTTTTAAAGTTGTTGAGCCTCTGCTGAAAGGAGCCTTTTTAAAGATGAGATTTTTAAAGTTGTTGAACCTCTGCTGAGATGAGCCCTTTTCAAGATATAAGACTTTAAAGTTGTTGAGCCTCTACTGAGAGGAGTTTTTCCAAGATGAAATTCTTGAAGTTGTTGAGCCTTTGTTGAGAGGAGCTTTTTCAAAATCAGATTTTTAAAGTTAAAGTTGTTGAGCCTCTGCTGGGAGGAGCTTTTCCAAAATGAGATTTTAAAATTGTTAAGCCTCTACTGAGAGGAGCTTTTCCAAGATGAGAATTTTAAAGTTATGGAGCCTCTGCTGAGAAGAGCTTTTTCAAAAGAATTTTAAAATTGTTGAGCCTCTACTAAGAGGAGCTTTTTCAAGAGAATTTTAAAGTTGTTAAGCCTCTGTTGAGAGGAGCTTTTTCAGATGAAATTTTTAAAGTTGTTAAGCCTCTATTAAGAGGAGCCTTTTAAATTTTCAAAAATATCGATTGAACCTCCATTTAGAGGAGCCCTTTTCAAAAAAAAAAATTTGTTCAATGTTTCATATTTCCAAACAAAATGGTTGTTTGTTTATCTTTGCCTTATTCCTGATTCTTAGAAATAGGCAAAGATGGGCAACTGTAAACATCATTTTTTTAATTATTATTATTATTATTTATTTAATATTTTTTCTTCGTTTTCTATTTTTTTCTCTTTTTTTTCTTTCTTATTTCTTTTCTTTTTTTTTCCTTCTTCTTCTTCCTTATTCGGTTCAAATATAGTGCATTAAATACACAATCCCTAAAGTCCAAAATCACCGTCGCTAGCTGCCAGCGGCCGACCGACAAGCCGTCTATCACGCATGGCAAGCGTGAATTTTCAGTTGAAAAAAATGGGATTCGAATCCCAGAAGATTTGGGATTTGAATCCCAAAAGCTCTATAAATAGAGCTTGTTATCTGCAAACAAAAAAAAATCGAAAAAAATCGAAAAAAATGACAAAAAAATTTTACAAAAAAAAACTTCTATCGAAAAAAAATTCTGTAGAAACAAAAAAAAAGTAGAAACAGTCCCTTGGAATGGGGAACACAGCTCCAAAATACACCTACAAAAACACACAAAAAAGGCAAACCAAAAAAACACACAAAAAAATTTTTTTTGGTTGAAACTTTGAAGGCTGATTTGGGTCGTTTGGGATACTTTCGAGAGAAACCAAGCCCAGATCTGTGTTTAAGGGGACGAAGAGATTTTTTGGGTTTTTTTTTGGATTTTTCGACTATCGATGATGGCGGTCGGTGACCGACGAACGACGGCGGCGATGACGGTCGGCTGGTCCCCTGTTTTTTTTTTGTCTAAGAGAAAAAGGGGAAGTTTTTTTGTGGGGAGAAGAAAAAAATGATCGAAAATTTTTTTTTTGTTTTATATAAGCGGCCAAAACCCAAAACGACGTCGTTTCACTAATGCCCAAAATGACGTCATTTCACTAATGCCCAAAACGATGTCGTTTTAGCCTCTGAGGATCCGCGTGTCGACTTGTGACCCGACCCGGGGTTCGCACACCCCACCCGACGACCCGTTTCTCTTTCAGCCTTTGACTGACCATCTGAATCGGATCAGACCGAATCAGACTGCGCTTGAACCGTTGAACCGCCAGATCGAACCGAGCCGTCGAGCCAACCGGACCCACATTGACCAGACCGTTGACTGGTTCGGTTCATGTAAAAAAAATTTTTTTTTGAATTTTTTTAAAGATTTTTTTTATATATTATTTTTGTTATTTAATTATTATTATTAATATTTGTGCATGTAAAAATGTTTAAATTTACCAAAATAAAATTTTATTGTTTTATAATATTAATTAATAATATAAAATTGATAAAAAAAATAAGAAAAGGAAATTTTATCCGACGATGAGATTCAAAGGTATTCCAAGTAGTGATGCCTACGAAATCTCTAGGTGAAAAGATTTTTTTTAAAATACTATCAGTGTATTTGGGTATTTATTAAAAATTTTTCAATACAATAAAATTTTTTTTTGTTAACAATAAATAAAAATTAATTAATATATTAAAAATAATAATAATATAAATAAGAAAAAAGGAAATTTTATGCAATGACGGGATTCTAAAAGTATTCCGAGTAGAGATGCTTTAAGAAATTCCTAGGTGAGAAGGTGTTTTTTAAATATTACCAGTATATTGAAATATTTATAAAAGAACTTCAATACAATAAAAATTCTTTTTTTTCTCCAAAATTAAAAATAAAACAATTAATAAAATTTTTGTAAAAGAGAATAAAATGTGTGCATCAACATGTTATTATTTGCATTGCATACATGACATAGTTTTTTACGAAAAGTAAATTCTGACCTCCAAAGATGAGATTCTAAGGTATTCCAAGAAATGATGCCTAAAAAATCTTTGGGTGAGAAAGAGTTCTTCTAATGTTACCAACGTACTAGAACATTTTAAGAATTATTTCAATAAAAAAGTTCTAATTTATTTTTCTCGAATAATATTTGAATATAAAAACAATAAATAAAAAATAAAAAAATCAAGAAAATTAATTTTCAAATATCGAAAATAAGACTATTTTTATCAAAATCAAAAGACAACACGTTGTTAATTGGTACCATTTTTAACGGGCACTGTGGAGGTGCTAATCCTTCCCCACACGTAACCGACTCCCGAACCCAAACTGTTTTACAGACCGTAAAATTATCTTTTTAATAAATTTTAATTAATTTTAAGATTTCATTAAAAGGATATGTTTTAATAGGTGGTCAATCGCACCTAACCAAAAAAAGATTGGTGACTATTTTGTTTTTTATTTTTATTTTGTTTTCAAATTCGTCGGACAGACACAATTACGACAACTCTTATAAAATTGTTCTTAAATCAAAGCTTAAAAGATTTATACACGTGTTTGAGAGAAAGAAAAAGAAAAGGAATGACATACTAAATTAAAATAAATTTTTGGACTCAGTTTTAACTTAGTATATTTTTTAAATTTGCTTTGTCTTGTTTAAATCACGCGCGACACAATAATAATGATAAAAGAAATTTTGGTTTTTATTTATTTTTTTGGGACATTATGAAAATACAAATCATTTTAATTATCTTATTCTCGTATACTAATTTTTCTTTTTTTTTTTTCACTTAGGCAATTAAATTATTAAAAATGAATTTATTTCAAAATTTTTTAAAGTTCAAATCATATATTTTTCGTATCAAACATAAAGAAAAAGTAATTGAAAAGAGTATTCTTCTTTAAAAAAAAAAGTAAAACATTAGCCTAAAACTAAAAGCCAAATGACAAACGTTTTTTTGTTTATAAACTTTTGTCACATGATTTGTGATTGAAACTTTCGTTCTAGCAATTTTGGCTGGTTTAAACTAGTATTCATTTGTAGTTTAAAAGGTATTATTTTCAATAGGATTTTGTTTGACCGGCTTGTATTGAATAAGATCATAGAAAAGATTTTGAAGGGGATTTTCTTTCTTTTATCATTTTTGAAATGGTTGGTTATTACAACTTATTGATTTTTCTATACTGTTCTTGAAGGAAATGCCATATTTTTCTTTACTGTTTGGATTGTTGAAATTTGGTTTTAACATACTTGATATTGGGATAGGACTAAATCAATTTTTGAGTTCTTCAAGATTAATATACTGTTTCTTTTAACTCTAAGGACATTCGTTTAAATGCGAATTGCCTTTTTTGTTTTAACATTTCCATGTTGATTGCAGTTGCAGAATGTTTCTCAAGGTGCAGTTGCCATGGAATGTCATAATTCCTGCTGACAGCTTGGATGCCAAAGTCTTGATGCTCCAAAAGGCTATAGTGGTCCACCTTTTGGATGAATTTGCTCGGAAGAAGGCCACCAAGGATCTTGGATATTTCATGGCTGTAACAATTCTGGAGAGCATTGGAGAGGGCAGAGTTAGACAGAACACAGGGGATGTGCTTTTCCCTGTTGTCTTCAGTGGAATCACCTTCAAGATGTTCAGAGAAGAGATTTTGGATGGAGTTGTACACAAGGTACTAAAACATGGAGTTTTTTTCTTAAGTGTGGACCAATCCAAAGCATCTATTTGTCTCACGTAAAAATACCGGACTATCATTATGTGCCTGGAGAGAACGCTATCTTCATGAATGACAAGCACTCAAAGATTGAGAAGGATGTTGTCATCCGATTTATTGTGATCGGAACAAAGTGGATGGAAGCGGAGAGGGAATTTCAGGCATTGGTAAGTTTGGAAGGTGACTAGTTAGGACCAGTTTCCTAAATACAACTTTTGTTTCATCTTTGTATGATTCGGATGTTCTTGGTACTGCTTTCTTAGGAAGTAGTTGACAGTATGGGTGTTGGATGTTGAACAATTCTAGTTGTTGTAAATTCGATTGGACAAAGATGTTGAATTCTAGAGCTTACTTATGATGTTAGCTTTGTATAACTTGGTTCGGTTAAATCAGCTTTTGGTTTTTGAAGTTTTTAAAAACTGAATTGAATCGACCAACTAAACAATTTCTCTCCCCTTGTCAAGTCTAGCTCTCCATTTCTGAAGGGTTTTTGTTTCAATGGATAGAGCAGTAGCTAAAGAAGCAGTTTGAAAGGATACCAATTACTAAGGCAAAGACTAGTGTAGATTGAAGCAATGCAAGGATGAGAAAGAAGAAAAGTTGGGACACAGAAGAGATGATACCATTATTAGATTGATCGAGAAAGCTTTGTTGCACACATAGCTATATATGTAAGCTGTGAATATAAAGTAGTGAAGGTAAATATATTTATTCATTTAAAATCAAAATCAATTTGGTTTCACATTTCTACATTTGTTATAGACAACAATTAATGGAAGTAATTGCTATGTTTTAGTTAATTGTTTGTAGAATCCATTTTATTTCTCATGTTTTAGTACTTCTGCTTCTAAGATCATTCTTTGTTTCTCAGTCTAACTTCTTTCGATATTTAGTTAATTCAATTTGGATAGCAATCAATAAAAAAAATTTTAATCATTTTTTTAAAGAACATTAATATTTTCATTTTACAATAATAATTATAATAATATATAACCTTAAATCTATCTAGATATGAACTTGATTCAATCTAATTTGATTAGAAAAAAATTCACAATATAATTTTGCTTAACTCAAACTTCAAAAATTATTTAAACTTGAATTAATATGACTTTGAAATGATTCGAACTCAAATAACTCAAAAATTAATTTGAAATTATTATTTAAAATAAATTGATTTGATTTCAAAATATAATAATTTAAACTCAAAATAATCCAAATCTAATAATTTTAATTTCAAATAATTTGAGTATCATCCGAATGATCGTACCCACAACCATCCAAGCTTTCTTTTACTCTAATAATTCAATATGAAGTAAAATAACACATAAAGATGCCACCATCATATCTATAAATCTTTTCCAAAAATTATTTGTACAACTAAATTCAATATTCCAAAAAATGTCAATTCTAATGTGTGACTAATTAATGTAGAGATAACTGGCAACACTTTGAGAAATTTCAGTAAAATGTATTCATCCATCGATTGTCATAAGATTTTATAAAAATTATATCAAAGCAAGATTGTTTATTGTATTATCTCCTCATTTTAAACACTGTAAAGAAGTTTGCAAAATTTCTGAAAATCCCCTTAACAATGCAATCATCATGGAAAACATGCCTGCAAGGCAGCGAGGCAACTTCGTCTCCAACCAAGAACTCCTCCAAACAAATGGTACATTGTTTCTTGGAACTCAAATCCTCAAGTCTTCTCCTTTTCTTCATGAGTAAAAGACTACCTTATCGTATCACCAAATTTCTTTTTTTTTCAAACTTTGAATAGAAGACTAACTAGCAGGCTTGAAATTCAATGTCATCAATGACTCATCAATCACATGAATTTTTTATATAAGCCTCCATCCTTCTATTATATCTAATTAAGTCTTTAAAACATTTATTTTTGTCTAATTGAATCTGAGTATAATTTTGTTCCATTAAACTCTTTCTCTTAGATGAAAATTGCAAAAAATAATATTATTTCTTGCTAAATCAACATATATGCCGTATTTCTTTTTATGATACCAACATCTACATAGCATATATTGAAAATAAAAAAAAAAACTTTTTAGATGCTAACGTGGCTTATTATATGAGCCATTCGTTACATATTATGTAAATGATAGTTCAATTTAAATTTTTATTTATTGTAATGTGTAAATTGATTTAACAAAGACAATTATTACCGCTGAAATGGTAAAAATAATAAATTTTAGTGGTTTTCATGTAAAATAACACTTAATTAAATAAAAATAATGTTTTATGCTTTCAATTGGATAAAAAATAGGTAAAAGTTTATTTGAGAAATTTGAGAAAAGTACAACGTTTTTAGCATTTTAGTAAAAAAAGTACAAGTTAAAGGTATATTTTTCAAAATCGTCACTCAAATCTGTTTCAAGTGTACTCAACACAATTATAATTAAATTTTGAATGATTTAAAAGGCAGTGAATGATGAAAAGTTAAAAAGATGAAATTGTGAGAAATAATGTGTATGAGTGTGTATAAGAATAAATGACGAGTAAATAATAAAATTAAAAGATTAGTGTGTGAAGTTGTGCTTATTGTAATTTGGTGTGCTCACCAATTGTATTCTTTGTTTGTTCAAACAAATAAAAAAGTGATATTAGCATTGCTGTAGCATTCCAAAGCGAAAGTACTATAGCAAATAGGTACTACAGTAGAATATTACAACTGCATTGAAAGTCAAATTCTAAGTCGGATCATTAGTTACGTTTCAAAAATAGGAAATCTTGAACATACAAATTGAATGCTTAAACACAACTATTCTATATCACAGCTGATTCACTACAAAAGCTTCATTACTAGAGTGCTTAAACATTTCAATACAAAGAAGAGAAAAAGAAATAGATTGAAAGCAAATACATATGCTTAGAATTATTATTCAAATAGTTAGCACCTTAACATTAGCCACTGCAGACTTCATGATCCCACAACTCTCCCAATTTTATGATTGAGAAAGGATTGGGCAATGGAAGTGATTGACGGGTAAGGTCTTGAGCAACTTGTCGCATGGTTGGCCGAAGTTGGGAACTGCCATTCAAGCATGCAAATGCTAGCTTTATAGTAGAGACAACATCCTTTGCAACTTGCCTTACCGGTGGTGAGAGGCGTTGGTCTATCACATCTTTAAGTAAAATCAATTTGTTGTCATTTGGTATCGATGTCGATGTTGATGTCAGTGCCGATGACGACGATGGTGAACATGAAATCAAGTCACTAGGATGCCTCCCCATAAATATTTCCATTGTTAGCACCCCAAAACTGTAAACATCACATCTCTCATCTACTTTCATTGTATAAGCCAACTCTGCTTAGAAAAATATATCCAATCAATGTGCTCTATTAAGCAAGAAATATATCTTATCAATACACTATTATGCAAGAATAAAGAATATTGAGAAGATAAAATAGATAAAATAATGTTGAAAAAAAATTGTAAATGTTTAGAAGATTGTTTGAAAATTGAAATTCATAGGTTCTAACAAAATTTTACATTTAGGTCATCAGTTTGATATATTGAATATTGAAAAATTAAGTGTTAAACTTCAAAGATTAATTACATATTCGATACTTGAATTATAGTAAAATTCTTAATTTGATACTTAAAATTTGAAATGTTACAATCATAATACTACTTGAACTTTGTTTTAACACATCAATTTGCACACAAAACTAACAATTTTAATTGAATGATGACATGTTTAAAGTACCTTCAAAAAAAGATATCAATAAATACCTGGAGCTATGTATCCGAAAGTGCCAGCAACTGAGGTCCAATTAGAAGAGTCGGGCTTTAAAAGCCTAGCTGTGCCGAAATCTGAGACATGAGCCTCATAGTCCAAATCCAGAAGAACATTGTTGCTAGAAATGTCTCGATGAATTATCGGCGGTGAATGGTCATGATGCATATAAGACAAGGCATTGGCCACTCCTTTTACAACATTTAGCCTCTTCTCCCAATCCAACTCCATTGCCTTGTCCTTGTTGCTTAGCACCATTCTCAAACTTCCCCTTTCTACAAACTCATAAACCAAAAATGAGTTCTTTGGATGTGAACAAAAGCCATACAGCTTCACAATGTTACGATGCCTTATTTCTGACAAAGCATGAATCTCGCTTTCAAAGGCCTTCAAGTTGTTGGAAATCATACAATCTTCAGATTGGTGAAGTTTCTTCACAGCAACCACCTCACCAATGGGTAGCGCAGCTTTATAAACAGCTCCATAGCCTCCTGAACCAATGCAATTGTTGGAGCTGAAATCTTCAGTGGCTTCAATAATGTTCTCATGGAGTATTCTTCCATTATATTCCCACAATGTGAAAAAATCTCCAAGTTTTGCCTCGATTAACTTGGATTTTCTGGTTTGGTTCTTTTGGCAAAGAATAAGGAAACTTCCAGCTATGATAATGAGCAAAAGAAGAAGACCAAAGAGTGGAAGCACAATGAAAATGATGACTTTGGTGCTTTTTCTATGACCGTTGCTAGTGGCAGCGACAGCACAAGGCATTTGTCCAGTGGCATTACCACATAATCCCTTATTGTTTCTTAAGGCATCAACTGAAGCCTCATGAAATGCCTTAATGTTCGGAATAGGGCCTTCTAATTGATTGTAAGATATATTCACAACAGTCAAGCTTTGCAAATTATTAAAAGAATTTGGGATGGAACCATTGAGCATATTGTGAGAAAGGTCCAATCTTTCCAAGGAATGTAATTTTGCAAGCTCTTGTGGTATCTCCCCAATAAGTAAATTCTGACTTAAATCTAGATTTTGAAGGCCATTTATGTAGCTTACTGAAAGTGGAATGCTTTCTCCAAGTTTGTTCTTGCTCAAATTCAAGTTCAATAACTTTGAGCACTCTCCAAGTTGATTAGGAATCGGTCCACTCAAATTGTTTGATGCCAAGTTAAGATATTCTAGATTTGAAAGAACTCCAATCTCTGGTGGAATTTTGCCTGAAAGTTGGTTACCACTTAGCGAAAGTTTGTACATCAATGTCAATGCTCCCAATTCCTTGGGAATCTCACCAATGAGATGATTTGAAGAGACATCGAGCTCGCGTAATTGAGTTGCATGCTTCAGCCCAGGTGGTATCTTTCCAGAAATGTTATTATTGGAGATTTGCAGGCTTGTTAGACTATGGCATTGCCCCCAGTTTGGCGAAAGTTCACCATAAAATTTGTTGTTGCTTAATGCAATATAAGTCAAATTAGGATATATTCCAAAAGCTTCTGATATATTTCCTGTAAAGTTGTTTCCTTCAAGCCTAACTCTATATAAACGTTTTCAAGTTTTCAAAGTTGGTGGGATATGACCCGTCAAATTGTTGTTGAAAGCCGTAAGATTTGCGAGTTGTCCACCCCTGCATAAATTTTTGGGTAATGGACCACTGAGATGGTTATCTGCTAATTGTAATGATTGCAAATGAGTAAGATTGCCGAGCGTTGAAGGAATTGGCCCTGATAAATGATTATAGTGAAGATATATCTTCATAAGCTTCGTCATGTTTCCTATGGAAGCAGGGATTGAACCAGAGAAATTATTTTGACTCAACACAAAGTCAGTGAGAGATTTAAGCATCCCTATCTCTTGAGGTATCGACCCAGAAAACATATTTTGATAGAGGTGAAGAGTGGATAGACTGGTCAAGTTTCCTATGGAAGCAGGGATTGAACCAGAGAAATTATTTTGACTCAACACAAAGTCAGTGAGAGATTTAAGCATCCCTATCTCTTGAGGTATCGACCCAGAAAACATATTTCGATAGAGGTGAAGAGTGGATAGACTGGTCAAGTTTCCTATGGAAGCAGGGATTGAACCATATAAATTATTTTGATAAAGGTAGAGAGTGGATAGACTGGTCAAGTTTCCTATGGAAGCGGGGATTGAACCAGAGAAATTATTTTGACTCAACGAAATCAGTGAGAGATTTAAGCATCCCTTATCTCTTGAGGTATCGATCCACAAAACATATTTGGTAGAGGTGAGAAGAGATAAGTGGTCAAGTTTCCTATAGATAGCAGGGATGACCAGAGAAATTATTCTGTTCAAACGAAAATTTAAGTGAGAGATTTAAGCATCCCAATCTTTTTAGGTATCGACCCAAAAAACATATTTTGATGAAGGTAGAGAATGAATAAGCTGGTCAAGTTTCCTATAGAAGCAGGGATTGAACCAGAGAAATTATTTTGACTCAAATCAAAGTCAGTGAGAGATTTAAGCATCCCTATCTCTTGAGGTATCGATCCAAAAAACATATTTCCATAGAGGTGGAGAATAGATAGGTAGGTCAAGTTTCCTATGGAAGCGGCGATAGAACCACGTAGATAGTTATCAAAGAAATAAATCTCGGAAACTGAACTCAGCCTTCCTATGTCTAATGGAATGGAACCACTGATCTCATTACTTGCTAAGGAAATCAGCTCAAGACCTTTCAATAAGCAAATTTCGGATGGAATATTCCCCGAAAAGTTATTGTATGACAAGTCAAGGAAGGTGAGTTTGGAAAGGTTCCCAATGTGTGAGGGAATGGGCCCATACAGTGAGCTGTTACGAAGGTTAAACCTCATCAGGTTAGGGAAGAAGAGAAAGTTAAGACTATGAAGTGTACCTTTCAACCCATAATCTGGAAGGCTTAGATTGGTGATGCTTTCAGCCTTGTCGCAGGTAATTCCAACCCAACTGCAATGGCTGTCTCCAACCCACAAGGAAGAGAGCAAAGTTCGGGTGTTGTTGTCAAGGCTAGCTTTCCATTTTAGAAGAGCTTCCGCTTCTTTACCTCTTGTAAGTGCAGCAATGGAGGATGAAGAAGCAAAAACAGAGTAAGAGTGAAGCAGGACAAGTACGAGGAAGAACATGACTTTGAATGGTATTAAGAAAGATGACATGATTTGGATAGTTCAAAAAGGATCTTTTGTTAATTGTTCTAAATTACATTGGCTAGCATGGTCAGGTATTTATGCAAAATACGAGACCATTTCAGTCACTATGAAACATCAGCATCAACTGGAAAATTACAACTTCAAGACAACGGTCTCTTACGTTTAAATTAATTTTGTTAGATGATGTCTATTTGATTTTTTACGTTTAAAAAATGATTCTAGCTTCAGTGTGCACTTATTATTAATCAAATGTTAAAAAAATTATGATAATTATTTTAAATGAAAATTATGTCCTATACATCAATCAAAATTTTAAATTCTCTAAATGAGCTTTTAAAATTACTACATACCTTTAGATCATAAATAAAAATATTACGTAAAGAAATTAATGAATTAAATATTTTATATAAAATTTTTTATTTTTTATAAAGATTAAAAAATTAACATGTATATTTTAAGAATATTTCGATAAAAATTAATGAATTGATTACTTATTATACAAATATATACATAAATCATTTAATTTAATTTGTAAAATTTAAAAATTTTATCATCAATTTGTATTAAATAATAAATAAATTAGTAAATGAAAATGCGATAGTTGTGTAGACTATAAATTAACAATGAATTCAATATATAAGATAATAATTTTAAAATGTATAAAGTTTTATTCATTTAATTTGGTTGAGACCAATCTTTTACTCAATATAGTCTTATCCAATTCTTTTGGCCTCCCATTTCTAATGTGTTTATTGTGCAAAATAAATTATAGGCTAAAGGATTTGCAAGAGTCGACAACATTATAATATAATTAGAGGTGTTGAACAAGTTAGACAATTCATTTCATGATATGCTTCGATATGATATTGTTTATGTTTGGCACAATTCATTATTAAGTAGTTAGATTGAGCTAAGTATGATTTATATATGTGTATTGTGCTAGGCTAAAAGATTTCACATCTATAGTTCGTTATGATATAGTACGTTAAAGGCCATTACCAGTACATGGCATGTAGGTTAACATAACACACTACACAAGTCCAATCGTGCCATGTTTGCCCATAATTGTTTTAAATGGGCTCTTAGGTTTTGAGCATATTTATGTTAATTTTTTATATTGCAATGAAATTATAACTATTTTTAATATTTTGTTGGTAATTTAATTTTATTGTGATTATATGAATTAATTAAATTAAATTTTAAATTTATTTCATAAATTTTGATTATCGATATTTTTATTTTCTTTTATAAAATAAATAAAAGAAAATTTTAGTGTAAAGTACAAGTTAAAAAATTTCATGATAATTATCTAATACATCAATTAAAATTTTAAACTCGATAAATGAGTTTACAAGATTACATTAGATAATAATTAAAAAAAGGAGAAGTATCATAGAGTAATTAATGAATTAAAAATTATCTAATATAAATTTTTTAAACTTTATAAACAAAATTAAAAATTAACATGTATTTTATAATTATATATTTTAAAAAATTAATAAATTTTTAAAAACTTTATGATCAATATATATGTATATAAAATAATAGTTCAATTATTAAATGATAATACCAATTCTATAAACCATAAATCAACAATCAAGTCAATATATAAAATAATAATTCTAAAATAAGTGTAAAATTTTATTCATTTAATTTGGTTAAAGCAAATCTTTTATCCAATATGGAGTCTTATCCAATTCTTTGGGCCACCTATTTCTAATATGTTTATGGTACCAATTAAATTATAAGATGAAAGATATGCTAAAATCGTCAATATTACGGTGCATAAAAAAAAAATTATTGTTCATTTGGATGGGCAATGAGATTAACTCTGATGAGATTGAAAATAATATTGACAGTATAATTAAATATTGTAATGGTAAGATTATATATTATAACTGTAAGGTTATAATCAATGATTGAATATATATTTGAATATAAAAACAATGATAGTAGTCATGTGAAAATAAAATTTGATTATTATGGATATTAATTTATTAATGAATTAAAAAATTATTTTAATACATATTTTAATTTTATTTAATATTTAAAATATTCAAAATCAACTATTTAAACATATAATTAAAAATAATGTGAGTAGAAATATAATATTATTTTTAATTTTATTAAAATTATTTTAATCTTAATGAACTTTTAAAAAATGGGAAAAATGGAATTAAAAGAATTTGATGGGGACAAAAATGTCCAAAATGGATTGCAGTGAGTCACACATCCTTTTTCACACCAATGGAGATTATTCCTCCAACTTATGCTATGTAGAATAAATCACACCTAATAAAGTTATCCAAATGGATAATCATAGTGAGATTATAGCAAAAAGATACTTGTTCGCACCACAACAAGGTGTGATCCAAACTAAGCCTTAAATGAATTAAAAAAAATTTTGTGAGACCAACTTTAAAATCATACACATTTTCATCTTAATTTCTAAAATTTAATATCTATGTTAGTTAACTAACGTTATACTTAGATAAAAAATTAGATTTTTCGTTAAATTTGAATAAGATTGATATCTTTAGTGCAATGAAAATTATGTAAGTTCCATTTAAATGGATAATAAGATTGATTTAGATAGGATTAAAAACAGTAAGATTATATACTATATCTATAAAATTAAAATTAATTGTGAATATACATATTTCGATGCAAATGAATGCTGGAAATGAGTTTAATTATAGTTAGAAAAGAAATAATCATTAAATATATTAGATTAAAATTTGTATGTAATAAAAAATTTAAATTATTTAACATTTATAAAATTAATAAATAATTGAAAAATCATTAAATTATTTTTATATCAAATAATATTTTTATTGATAAATAATTAAAAACTAAAAAAATAATAAAATATCAAATGATATTTTTTATTTAATTTTTTTATTAATGATGTAGTTATCTATTATTAGTTAAAATAATAATATAATACTAAATTTTATTTTTAGTTTATAATATAATATTTAGTTATTATTTTTTATATAATAATAACATAATAAATTTTAATTCATAATATAATAATAAATTTATTATTTATAAGTTTATTATATAATAAATTTTTTATTATATTATATTAAAAAATTATTTCATAATATATTAATTAAAAAATAAAAAATAAAAAGCAAAAATGTTAAAAGTCTCAAAAAGTGTGGTGTGGTAAGTCACCACACCTCTTTCCCATCAATTAAGTTTAAGTCTTCCGTTTAAGGATAGTCAGATCGTACCTTCACGATCCAAACAGAAAAGCACATTGTAATTATATAAAAAAACGCTTAAATGCATTAAACAGATACATCAATTCATTTTAGAGGACTGCTAGAAGCAGTTGAAAAAACACTTAGATGTTGTGAAGCCACGTCAGTCAAGTTGTACAACTTAAAATCGGATACCGGTTATTGCAAGTTGTCTAATACCTTTGATTGTGAGATGAAAAGGATAAATCATTATTTTAGACCTTTTCAAATATCAACTTAATGCACTGCACCAATCAAGATTGAAAAATCTGACTAAGATTTACCCATACTTAAAATTAAAATAGAATTTAATAATACTTAATTTTAAAATGTCAACTTAGATGTTGAGAAGCCATGTCGGTCAAGTTATGCAACTTAAAATCGGATACCTGTTATTACAAGTTGTTGAATATCTTTGATTGTGAGATGAAAAGGACAAATCATTATTTTAGACCTTTTCAAATATCAACTTAATGCACTGCACCAATCAAGATTTTTTCACTTCAAATTTGCCTTTTGCCCAATTGAAATATGTCAAGTTGCTAAATTGACTTTCAAAGATAATTATATGATCAAATTTTGTATTGTTGAATGTAAGATGTTTATATTATAAGACTAAACAAAGTATTGGTACAAAACTGATATTGGTTGGTAAAGTATGCAAATAAATTTATTTTTATAATATTTTTGTTGTTATTTTCATTTTTTATTTATTTTATCATTTTTGTACTTCATAATGATTTTATATTCATTATGTTCTTTGGAGTCATAATATATATCAATTGAAGGAAAGGATTCATGAAGGGGTTTATATTATATCAAAGAATTTTCTATTGTAAAAAATAAATATAATTATTAGGTAATTACTGCAAATGATATAATTCTTTTTCTTAATAGTACAATTATCAAAGAGATGCTTGATGAATGTGTAAATATTCCATGATATATTGTTTTAATAGCTTATGATTATTTTGATAAGCGTTGAGCTAAGTGCTTAATAGTTTTATTTTTTGATAATTTATTATAGATGTTTTTTTCTTTAAAATAGTTGTTATTTTAACTTTTTTCATTTGATATTATTGATGTTATTGTTTGCATAGATTAGTCTCATTATCAAGCTATTGGTGGTGAGTCCATAAATTTCATGGTGTTATGCCTGCAAGATTTAAGGTATTCTTTTTTTAATATTTTTTATATTGATAATATTATAAAAGCGATGATTTGTTTAAAAAAATAACTTTTTTATTATTATTGATAGTAAATGTCATTTTAATCATTTTTTTTTTGTTCTTTAGTCAAAAGTTTATAAGCTTGTGTGTGACAAGTTTGTTTCTAAATTCAAAGAAAAGCGTTTTGTTTTGGAAACCAACCTCAAATTATCATACTTACTTCTTTGATCACTAAGAGTTTTAAGATTAGTCAATGTATAAAATTTGTGACATAAATTTTAAGTTGTTATAGTTACTTCTTCGATATCTAATATTTATCATTTTTATGATATTCTCACTATTTTGTTGGCTCCTAAGTTTTTTCATTGTGATTATGATTTGATTTATTTAAAAATATTATAAATTTTGAATTAATGATTTCTTTGTTGATTTTATTTTAATTTTTCTTAAGCTCATGATAATGTTTGATTTTTTAAATTGTGTTTTTTATGACAAATCTATTTACAAACTAAATATTTATTTTAATTTTTTAATCTAAAAATTAAAAGTATAAGTTTTGCTTTTGTTCTTTTAAAATTCATATCTTAATCTCTTAAAAAATTTATTTTATTTATTTTAATCTTTTTTATTTTTTTTCAATCTTCAATTTAAATATTTTATTGTTTTAATCCCTTTTTCATTGTTTTTATCTTTTTACAGAATTTAGTTATCAACAATCCAATCCTTTTCTATGGATGAAAGGAAAGAAATTTAAAAATTTTTTAATTTATTTTTATTTTTATTTTTTTATAAAATTCTTGTGTTATTTTATTTTTAAAATTTTTAGAGTGATTTTTAGGGTTTGACCTTTTTATGAATGAACTGGTGAGAAAGGTTTAAAATATTAATTTATTTTTTGGTTCCTTAAAAAATTTATTATTTATTATTTTATTTTGATTTTAAAAATTTTTTAGAGTAATTTTTAGAGTTTTAATTTAAATAATCGTACTTGTAACTTTTGTATGAAGATATCTTCCTAATAGGACTGTCAACAATCTGTTCATTTTTATGGATATAAAGGTGAAAAGGATTAAATATGTTAATTTATTTTTTTAGTTTCTTATAAAATTTATGTTTTAATCTTTTAATTTTTTGATTTATTTATTTCATTGTTTATGAACTTTTTGTTCTTAAAATTAAAGGAATAATTTTTATTTTTTAATCTCTTATTATTACTTTTTTTTTCTAAAAAGCTATTAATGACATATTCCTTTTCTATGAATGAATTTGTGAAAAGGGTTAAAAGGTTTTTATATTATTTCTTAGTTTCTTATAAAATCTATGTTGTATTATTTTATATAAATTTTATGTTTTTATATTCACTGATTTTCCATATGAATTACATTAGGTAAGTAAATTTTTATATATGGAAATAAAAAAGTACAATTTTGCTCACATGTTATTTTACAAGTTCCATATTAAAGCTATTGTTTGATATTATGTTAGTTTATCTTTTTTATTTTTTACAATATAGTTGTTATTTTATTTTTAGTTTTTTTTTTTTGTGTTAATTGTTAGAGTTCAAGTAATTTTATTCAATACATGTAAGCAAATAAAATTCTATCAAAATTAAAATTTTTGGTTTTCATACGTAATAAATTTTATATTTGTAGTAATCATAAAATATAAATTTTATTTTTATTGTCAAAATTCTATCATTATTGTTGTCGAGTTATAATTAAATGTTGGTGATGTTTGAGGTTCCTTCAATTTATCATTGGTTATACCTTTAATTTATCATTGGTTATACCATTTATAAATTGTAATTATTGTTTTTGGCTTATTGAATTTATTTATTTGTTAGATATATTAATTTGTTATTTACATTTGATATTGATAGTTTGAGTAGTGATATATGTAAAAGATATTAGTTTAATATATTTTCTTAATTATTACTTAATAATTTCATTAGAACAAAAATCATGCATGTACCTTACCGAGCAATTTTTAAAAGAAACATAAGAGGTATGTTGTGGATAACATTATATTAGAATGTATATAGTATAAAATAATAATTTTTTAATTATATTTTGTCAAATTCCATTTAGATATGAAAAAGAAAAAAAATATTCATTTATTATAATCTTCAATAAAGTTTTTCATTTAATCATTTATTTGACACAAAAAGTGATTTATTTTTAAGATGACACAAATATCTTTTAATTTCATGTTGGTAACTTTTATAATGCTAAAATGAAAAGTTTCATTCTCATAATAATCTACAATTAACACTTTATATTCATAAAAAATTATAGTAAATAATTAATATCGATTCATATAAAATATTTTTTAAAAAAAGCTTAAACAATAAATATTACTCACCCTAATAACTTATTTTTTTTTATAGTTGATTTTATCATCTTTTTAACTACAAAAAAAAAAAAGTTGAGTATGAGTAATTTCTTATTTGTAATAAATGACATAACACTCAAAAATATTATTTTTATATTTGCTTTAAAAACTCTACAAAATATTTTATATTTAAACAATGAGTTGTAATTGAAATAATATCTCCTTTTATATGTTTAATGTAGCCGGTTATTAAAAAATAAATATTTTATGAAAGTAGAAGAAATAATAATAATAATAATTTATGATTATTTATTATTTACTAATCATTTTATTAAGTTTTACTAAACTTCTATTTTTTTTCATATAACAACATCAAAATACTAATAGAAATAAATAAATATTGTAGTTGAAAGGGCATTTTAATAAATACATTTTAATGAAACATTTTAATAAATACTTGTAAAAGTTTTCATTGGAAATTCTTCTATTACAAATTCAAATTATATTGACATGACATTTTGTTGAGAATTAGGTGAATTTGAATAATGAGTTTTTTTTTTTTTTATGATTTTAATTCAAGTACGGTTGATTACTAAAATCTTTTTTTTTTATTTTTCTACCTTTTGACATAAAATAATAATATTTATTTTTTTCAATAAACATCATGTTAAATTGTGTAGTGTTTGGTTACATAAAACTTAAAATGAAACCTAAATCTCTTAACTTTATTACATAAGATTCCAAAGTTTAAGTTATTAATTTTTAGACTTTTGGTTGTCTGACATTTGTATAAGTTCTTGACTTTTGATATATATATATATATTTAAAATTATACTCTTAATTGTTTTTGTTAAAAGTTTTGTAGACTTTTGATTTTTTTTCCAACTTATGATTTTCCTTGTTTTTTTAGAACTACATAAGTGACCTTTCATTTACCATTTGTTATATTAGTTTTACTTTTATGGTGAGATTGGATACATAATTGTGAGGTTAAAATCAATGATTGAATATGTATTTAAATACAAAAGTAATGGTAGTAGTGATGTGAAAATAAAAAATGATTATTATGGACATTAATCTATTAATGAATTAAAAATTATTTTAATGCATAATTTAATTTTATTTAATATTTAAAATATTAAAAAATAATTATTTAAAGATAAAATTAAAAAAATAATAACGTGAGTAGAAATAAAATATTATTTTAAAATTTATTATAATTATTTTAATTTTAATAAATTTTTAAAGAATTGGTAAAATAAAATTAAAAGAATTTTATGAGAACAAAAATGTCCAAAATGGATTGTGATGAGTCACTGCATCCTTTTTCACCAATGGAGATTATTCCTCCGACTGATGCCACATAGGATTAATCGCACTGTTATAAAGTTATCCAAATGGATAATCACAGTGAGATTATAGTATAAAAGTACTTACACTGCAACAAGGCTACAGTGTAATCCAAATTGAGCTTTAAATGAATTAAAGAAAATTTTGTAAGTGAAGTTTTAAAATTATACATATTTCAGTCTCAATTTCTAAAATTTAATATTTATTTTATTTTTATTCAAACAAAAAATTAAAATTTTCATCAAAGTTGGATAAATTGACAATTTTAGTGCAATAAAAATGATTTGGGGTCCATTTAAATGGGTAATTCGATTGATTTAGATGAGATTAAAAAGGTAAGATTAAATATTATATATGTAAAATTAAAATTAACTATGAATATATGTATTTTGATGCAAATGAATAATGAATATGAGTTTAATTATAGTTAGAAAAGAAATAACCATTAAATGTATTAGATTACATATAAATTTTAAATTATTTAACATTTATTAAATTAATAAATAATTGAAAATTCATTAAATTATTTTTATATCAAATAATAATTTTATTGATAAATAATTAAAAACTAAATATTAATAATATATCAAATGATATTTTTTCTTTAATTTTTTATTAATGATGTAGTTATCTATTTTTAGTTAAATTATAATATAATATAATACTAAATTTTATTTTTAGTTTATAGTATAATATTTAGTTATTAATTTCTTTATAATAATAAAATAATAATTTTTAGTTAATAATAATAATAATAATAATAATAATTTTATTTATTTATAAGTTTATTTTATAATAAAAATTTTCATTATATTAAATTAAAAAATTATTTCATAATTTATTAATTAAAAATAAAAAAATAAAAATGTCAAGAGTCTCAAAAGTATGCTGTGGTGAGCCACCACACCGCTTTCCGATCAATGGAGTTCAAGTCTTCCGTTTAAGCAAAATCAGATCGTGCCTTCGCTATCCAAACAGCAAAGTCAAGTACCATTGTGTCAAACAAACGCTTAAATGCATTAAACAGTGACTTCTGGGGGCAGTTGGAAAAACACTTAGATGTTGTGAAACCACGTCATTCAAGTTATACAACTAAAAATTCAGGTACCTGTTATTACAAGTTGTTTAATATCTTTGATTGTGGGATTAAAAGGACAAATCATTATTTTAGACCTTTTCAAATATCTACTTAATGCATTGCACCTATCAACAACGGAAAATCTGACGGAAAATCAATGTATATTAATTAATAATATATATTGACTAATTAAATTGTAAAAAAATTTCAACAATTAAAGAAAAATGTTTAAGTGAAAAAAACAATAGGAATATATTTTTCTTTATGTAATAAACATTTAAAATAAATCCAATCAAGTTATACTACACAGCAAAAAAAAAGCCTTTGAAAAATATCATTACTGAAGTTAGAACTATCTAAACAAGTGACCCGTTTTGATTTAAAAAGGTTAAATGACATGGCTTCTCAAAATTTGAAGTGCGTGCGGGAATGTGGTTGTTATTTCGACTACTGCTATTATTTTCCTTCATTTTAAATGAGGTTTTAGATAAAATTTTGTAAGTAAAATTGTGAATTTTTTTATCAAATATATTAAATAAAAACTAAAATTAAAAATTTAAATTGATGAATTAAAAAAATTGTGTTACATAAATCAAATTAAGCATCTAAATTAAAAAGCATAAAAACATAAAATAAAAAAAATTTAGAAGACATCTGATTTAAAATTAATTGACCTTAAATAAAGAGGTTTTTTATAATAAAATAAATTATTATGCTGTATGGTATCAATAAAAATAATAATAGCAGCTAAATACAAAAATATATAGTATGAATTGAATGACTTATAATTTTTAATAATATTGGCTAGAATGTTATAAATTATAACAATAATATGACTTATAATTGATTTTTTGACATATAAAATTATTATCAATTTCAACAAATGCAAAAAGATACATAAGAAGTTGCTGCTAATGGAAAGCCAAAACAAAGTGCAAAAATTATTATATTCTATTCCTTTTATTTTTTGTTCTCGCAAAATATAAATTCCATTCCTCCTTTATTTCATTTCGCAAACCAAATATGTTGTGAGTTCTTAGATTTTTGACAATCCATAACATCAGGTATGAACTAGACTCATGTTTGGAAATCATATGCATACCCATTATGATGTTCACAACAAATAGATTCATTTTTGGATTCGATTTTCTATGTTTAATTTTAGCCACTTACTATGTTCATACATGTATGTTTGTGTGACAAATATAGTCAAATTCCTACAATTTTAAATGATTAATTTAAGCTATTTAAATGAAAATATAAACAATTATTGATAAATTTTATAAAATTGTCCTTTAAAAGCATAAAAAATCTTTCAAAAAATTCCAAATTCACCAATAATATACATTTCTAAATTTTGAATAACTTTTAAATGATTAATATCTAAACAATAAATTTTGATAATGTACGGCCATTCTTTAAGGTGGACATGGCATTCATCTCTTTTTCTTTTGTTTTATTTTTTATTTAATTTTTTTGTGTGTGGACCCATAATCTAGAAGGATTAGATTGGTGATGCTTCTAGCCTTATCGTAGGTAATTCCAACCTAATTGTAATGGCTGTCTCCAACCCACAAAGAAGAGAGCAAAGTTTGGGTGTTGCCGTCATCTCTAGCTTTCCATTTTAGACTATTTCACTTTCTATGACAAATTCACATCAAATGCAAAAATGCAACTTTAATACTAGTGGGTCTTTTATGTTTAAATTAATTTTGTTATATTTTTCATAAAAAAATTGAAACATAAAAAGTTTTAAATACTGGTATTTAAATTAAGTGAATTAAATTTTAAATTCTCTCATAAATATTGATTATTAGTATTTTTCTATTTTTTATTTCTTGCTTATTTTAATCAAAAGTATTGGTTATAAAATTTTCGTAATAATTTTTTTAATGAAAATTATTCGATACATCATTCAATGTTTTAAACTCAGTAAAGGAGTTTATAAGATTAATACATACCATTAGATCATAATTAAAAAAATTAAGTACGTAGACAAATTAATGAATTAAAAATTATCTAATATAAATTTTTTAAATTTTATAAACCAAATTAAAAAATTGACATGTATTTTATAATAACATATTTATAAAAATTAATAAAATTTTAAAAACTCTATCGTCTATATAATAATAATAATAGTAATAATAATAATAATAATAATTTAATTATTAAATGAAGATACCAACCCTATAGACCATAAACCAACATTCAATTTAATTTATAAAATAAAATTCTAAAATATATAATTATATAAATTTTTTTTATTTAATTTGGTTCAAGCCTATCTTTTATTTAATACGGAGTCTTATCCAATTCTTTTGGCCTTTCATTTTGACCTCTCATTTTTAAAGTGTTCATGGTGCCAATTAAATTATAGGTGGGGGGATACATAAGAGTCAGTCAATGCTTAATAGAAAAGACTTAAATGAATTAAATGAAATTTTGTAAGCAAAGTTTTAAAATCATACACATTTTCATTTTCGTCTCTAAAATTTATGTTTTTTATGTTCTTTCAAATAAAAAATTAAATTTTTATTAAATTTGAATAAGATTGACGTCTCTAATGTAGTGAAAATGATTTAGGATCACTTGAAAGGGTAATAAGATTAATTTTGGTGAGATTAAAATAGCAATTAGATGGGGTACTATATTAATGAAATTAAAATCAATTGTCAAGATATGTGTTTCCATGCAAACATGCAACAAAAGTGAGGTGAATTATGATTAGAGGAGAAATCATCATTAAATTTGCATGTAATAAAAATTTTAAATTATTTAACATTTATAAAATTAATAAATAATTTAAAAATCAGTAAATTATTTTCATGTCAAATAATAATTTTTTGATAAATAATTAAAAACTAATAAAAACAATAATATCTCAAATGATATTTTTTCTTTAATTTTTTATTAATGATGTAGTTATCTATTTTTAGTTAAAATAATAATATAATATAATAATAAATTTTATATTTAGTTATTAATTTTTATATAATAATAAAATTTATAAAATAATAATTTTATTTATTTGTAAGTTTATTATATAATAAAAATTTTCATTATATTAAATTAAAAAATTATTTCATAATTTATTAACTACAAAAGGGGAGCAAAAATGTCAAAAGTGTCAAAAGCTTACCACACCCATTTCCCATTAATGTAGTTTAAGTCTTTCACTGAAGTCATGTAGACATAATCAGATCGTGCCTTTGTAATCCAAAAAGCAAAGCACAGTGCAATTGTATCAAAAAGTGTTTAAATGCATTAAGCAATGACACCAATTCATTTTAAATGAGGTTTTAGATGAAATTTTGTAAGCAAAATTTGTTATTTTTTATTAAAAATATTAAATAAAAACTAAAATTAATTAATTTAAATTAATGAATTAAAAAAATTGTGTTACATAAATCAAATTGAACATTTAAAATAAAGCATAAAATAAAAAAATTTAGAAGGCATCTGATTTAAAAATAATTGACCTTAAATAAAAACTTTTTTCATAATAAAATAAATTATTATGTTGTGTGGTATCAACAAAAGCAACAATAGCAACTAGATACAAAAATATATCGTATATAATTTTTGTATTGGTTATAATAATTTTATAATAATATTGGTTAGAATTTTATAAATTATAACAATTATATAATTTATAATTGATTTTATGACATATAAAATTATTATCAATGTCAACAAATGCAGGTTTATTGAGTGTTGAGCTACCAAAATTCTAGGTAACCAATTCTAATACTGTTCAACATAAATTTAATATAAGTTATCTTTGACGTCTGTGTGATCTATTCTGACTTTGAATAAAAATTTTCTTTTCATCATAGATCTTTTAGTACAAAAAAATCGATGTTGAAAATTTAAGGGGAGAAAAGTGAAAACATTAAAAATATGTAAACATGGTATTTTTTTTAACGTGTGTTTAATAAGAAATTTTGAAAAATAGATAAAAAATATTTTTTATTTATTATTTGAAAAATATATTCTTTAATTTGTAAGCTAAATCAAGATATAACATGAAGTGAAAAAGTTAGAATTGAATTTATTTCATATAAGATTTGGAGTTTTGATGTGTCTGATATTTTATTTAATATCTTGGAATCAAGTTATTTGATAATTAAAACAAAATTATAACTTTAAAATCCATATCAATTTTTAAAATATAAATAAATTCCAAAAAATTTGAATCTAATTATTAATTTTAACACTGACTTACTAGAAGTTCCACCAACATGTTAAAAATAACAAATTTAGATGAACTTTTTAAATTGAAATTTGAAAATTTCTATGCTAATAATTTAATAAAAATTTTAAATTGATAAATTAATAGAGTTCATAAAATAAATAAAAATGTAAACAAATGTAAAAAAAATATCATTTATAATTCAATTTTAATCAATACTTATTTAACAATAAAAATTTCTATCTAAAAAATAAATCAAAAAATTTTGAAATTATTTTCAATTTTGCACAGTTAATCAATGAAATAAAATATTTTAATTTATTGATTTTGATTTTTAATTTTAGTTTTTTTAATTATTTTCAATAAAAAACTTTATAAACTTAACCTTAACTTCATATAAGTATTAATTATTGATATTTTTTTCTTTTTCTTTTATAAAGTAAATAAAAAAATTTTAGTTTAGTTTGTGCTTATTTTAATCAAAAGTACAAGTTAAAAAAATTCATGATAAATACTTTAAATGAAAATTATCTTTTACGGCAATTAAAATTTTAAACTCGATAAATGATTTTACAAGATTATTACATATCATTACGTAATAATTAAAAAATTAAGTACATAGAGAAATTAATGAATTAAAAATTATATAATATAAATTTTATAAAAAGTTAACATGCATTTTGTAATAATATATTATAAAATTTAGTAAATTTTCAAAACACTCTATTGTCTATATATAATAATAATAATAATAATAATAATAATTCCATTATTAAATGAAGATACAACTCTAGAGACCATAAGTTGACAGTCAAGTAAATATATAAAATAATAATTCTAAAATACGTACAAATTTTTATTCAATTCAAGCCTATTTTTTATCCAATATGAAGTCATCCATTTCTTTTGGCCTCTCTTTCTAATGTATTCATAGTGCTAATTAAATTATTGGCCAAAGGATATGCCATAGTTTTATCCATTTCTTTTAACGTGTTTATGGTGCTAACTAAATTATTGGTTGAAGGATATGCAATAATTGTCAACATTTCGCTACAATAGGAAAAACTTAAATGAATTAAATAAAATTATGTAAGTTTATTAAATTTTTTATTAAAATAATTAAATAAAATTAAAAATTTTAAATTGATAAATTTTAAAAAAAAATTGTTAAATGAATCCATTTATTCATCCAAAAAAAAAAAAAAACAGATCAAGTCTACTTAAAAAAAACAAGATCAATCAGTTTAAAGGTTACAATAGTTTAACCAAGTACCACAATGAATTTAAATGATTTCAAGATCCAAAGAATTGCACAAAACCCGATTTTTAGAAGAAATACGAATCGAAAGTTAGTTTCCAATTTTTAATTGAATTGTTTCTTAGTTTCCAATTATTAATTGAATTGTTTCCTTGATGGAACGATAAATGGCATAAATTGGAAGATCTTATTATATATCCATGTGCAATATTTAAAAAATTTTAAAATAAAATTGATATATTTTTTAGATAAGTGAATTCTATCAATCTATTAATTTGATTTTTTTAAAACATTTTTATTAAATTATTTTTATTAAAAAATTTTACGAATTTCACTTAAAAAAAACTTTATTTACGTTTTACACACAATGCAATATTCTTCTTCCTTTAGTAGACAAAAATGCAAAATGGTAAAACTTTTAGGATTATCATTTTATATGTCAGCAATAATTTTATATATTGATAATGATATTTTTAAATTAAAAAAAAAAAAGATTAAGGAGTTGACATGAATTTATTTAATTTTAATAATTAATTTTTTAATTTAATAAATATATTTTAGTAGAATACTTGTTTAAGTATTTGCATCACAAAAGAATTTAGTTCATCAATAATTATATAGTCTATTGGTGGAATTGGATTCTTAATTCAAGTGGTCATGGATCGATTATTGGCAATCTCATGTTCAAAAACTTATTTTTAATTAAGTACAAACCTTAGAATAAATATTAACTCAATATTTCATATTTTCATAAATAGACTCAAGTACAAAAAAATTGATGGTTAAATTAGATTATTTCAAGTTTAAATTTTAAAAATTAAATAGTTCAAAATTTAAGGCATTTTATAGATTCAATGTTTGTCTAGAAGAGTTAAAATTTTATAAGGATTTACATAAAAACATACTTTTACATCTTCCAATTAAAGATATCATATTACTTTTTTTTTTTTGTCACTTTATAATAGATTACTTCACTCTCAGTCACTTTTTTTAAAATTTTTAATATTATTCAGTCACTTTCTATATCATTAATAATGTTTAAGACTATTAAATTAATATTTAATATTACTAATTTAATATTAATTCATATTTAATTTTTTATCTTAAATTAATATTAATTAATTAATTATTTTTCTTAATTGATAATTTTTATAATAAATTATAATGGTAAAATGATCTTTTGAACTTATTCTATCATATTCTTTGAACTAATCAAACATATTAATACTAATTCCTCCTCTATTTTGTTATAATAACCAAATTTCATAATACATATTATATTCCTTCTATTTTTTATTCTTACAAAATACCAATTTCGTTCATCCTTTATTTCATTCTGCAAACTAAATGTACCGTGAGTTCTTAGATTTTTAATAATCTATAACTTGAGATATGACTCATATTTGGAATTATATGCATACCAATTGTGATGTTCACAATATATACATTCACTTTTGGATTCAGTTTTCTATAATTTCTTTTACGTTTAAATTAATTTCTTTGAATTTTTTATAAAAAACTACATTATAAAAAGCTTTTAAATATTGATATTTAAATTAAATGAATTAAATTTTAAATTCTCCCATAAATATTGATTTTTTTTATTTTTTATTTTTTATAATAAAAAAATTTCTAGTTAAGCTTGTGCTTTTTTTAATCAAAAGTATGGGTTATAAAAATTTTACGATAATTTTTTTAAATGAAAATTATATGATACATCAATCAAAATTTTAACCTCGATAAATGAGTTTATAAGATTACTATATATCATTAGGTCATAATTAAAATAATTTAGTACATAGACAAATTAACGAATTAAAAATTATCCAATATAAATTTTTTAAATTTTATAAACAAAATTAAAAAATTGACATGTATTTTATAATAATATATTTATAAAAGTTAATAAATTTTTAAAAACTCTGTTATATATATATAAAATAATAATTCAATTATTAAATAAAGATACTAACCTTATAAATCATAAATCAATAGTCAGGTCAATTTATAAATAGCAATTCTAATATATATATATATATAAATTTTTATTCATTTTATTTGGTTCAAGCTTATCTTTTTATTCAATATGGAGTATTATCCGATTCTTTTGGCCTCTCATTTCTAATGTATTCATAGTGCTAATTAAATTATATGTTGGAGGATATGTAAGAGTCTTTCAACACTGAATAGGAAAGCTTTAAATGAATTAAATGAAATTTTGTAAGTAAAGTTTTAAATCATACACATTTTCATCTTCATCTTTAAAGTTTAATATTTTTTAATTTCATTCAAACAAAAAGTTGAATTTTTATCAAATTTAGATAAGAGTGATATCTCTAGTGTAATGGAAACATTTTAGTATTCACTTGAATGTGTGATAATATTAAGTTTTGTGAGATTAAAAATAGCGATTAGATTGAATACTATATTAATGAGATTTAAAATTAATTATCAAGATATGTGAATCTATACAAACAAGCGGTGGAAGTGAGGTAAATTATAATTAGAAGAGAAATCAACATTAAATAATTATGTAATAAATATTTTAAATTATTTAACATTTATAAAATTAATAAATAATTTAAAAATTAGTAAATTATTTTATGTCCAATAATAATTTTTTGAAAAATAATTAAAAACTAATAAAAATAATAATATCTCTAATGATAATTTTTTCTTTAATTTTTTTATGGATGACATAGTTATCGCTTTTTAATTAAAATAATAATATAATATAATATTAATTTTATTTTTAGTTAATAATTGTTTATATAATAATAAAATTTGATAAACAATAATTTTAGTTCATAATATAATTATAATTTTATTTATTTATAAGTTTGTATATAATAAAATTTTTCATTATATTAAATTAAAAATTATTTCATAATTTATTAATTAAAAAATAAAGAAGATAGGCAAAATGTAAAAGTGTCCCAAAAGTAGTGGTGTGGTGGAGGCTACTAAAACATAATCATACCGTGCCTCATGTTCACCAACAAACGCATTGCGATTGCAACAAAAAGATACCTAAAACGGCATGAATAGTAGCATTCAATCATTTAATGAGGGTTTAGATAAAATTTTATAAATGAAATTTGTTAAGTTTTTTATTAAAAAAATAAATTAAAATTGAAAATCTAAATTGATAACTTAAAAAAATCTTGTCACATCAATCAAACTAAAGCATCTAAAATAAAATCATAAAATAAAGGAATTATTTAGAAGGCATTCCATTTAAAAACAATTGACCTTAAATAGAAAGTTTTTCATAATAAAATAAATTGTTGTGTTATT
Organism: Durio zibethinus; assembly: GCF_002303985.1. Next base: position 361,942 of record NW_019167926.1, on the reverse strand, counting down.
TGGTATTAGTAAAAGCAACAATAGCTACTGAATACAAACATATACAGTATGAATTGTATGACTTATAATTTTATAATAATATTGGTTAGAAATTTATAAATTATAACAATAATATGATTTCTAATTGATTTTATGACATATAAAATTATTATCAATTTAAAAAATGTAAAATGATACATAAAATTGCTGCTAATGGAAAACCAAAACAAAGTGAACCTTATCATTACAATTTATTGAGTGCTGAGCTAACAAAATTTTAGGTAATTAATCCTAATGCTATTCCATGTAAATCCAATATAAATTATCTTTAACATCTATGAGCTGCTGGGACTTTGAATGAAAAACCTGTTGGGAATATTGACTCAAATCCCATAAGAGATTTGTTTGAGATTTGTTAGAGATTTGTTTGGGATTTGTCAGATATTGCTTGATGGACAAGAAGACTTGCAAAAGAAGAATTCCAAGAGAAAGAGGATTCTTAATAGGTAAGTTTGACTTGCAAGAGAAGAATTCTAAAAGGAAAGGGATTCTTAATAGGCAAGTTTGACTTACAGGAGAAGAATTCTAAGAGGAGAGGGATTCTTAATAGGCAAGTTTGTATGGTTATAAATAGGTGAAGTCTCTACAGGGTTAGGTATGAGAAAAAAGATGTAAGAGAGTTGTAGGGTTTTGTGGGATAGACACCCCATAGGAGTATTGGGACTCTATGTCTTATGGGTGTGTATTTTTGTTTGTGAGTGGACTAGAGGAGATTGAGAGGGTCCACATAGGTATGATGTATGGGAGCATATGGGTATGTGTTTGGTTATGTTGAAAGGGTGCACAAGGGTTTGAGTTTGTGTTTGTTTGGGTTGAGAATACTTCATAGGACTAGAGGAGATTGAGAGTGTCTTATGAGTATTGATTGTTTAGTGAGGTTGATGATTTGATGTAAGTTTGTAATTCTCTACAACTAGTGGATCTTTTTTCTCATCCGTGGATGTAGGTCAGTTGGACTGAACCACGTTAAATTGTTGTCTCTTATGTGTTTGATTTATTGTTTGATTTCGCTTCCGCTGGTGTGATTGGATTGGAGGCTTTTAGCCCAACAAAACCTCCTTTCATCATGATTTTTTGTTAAAAAAAAATCGATGTTGATTTAATCAGTGGACTAAAAATTTAAGGGGAGAAAAGTGAAAACATTACAAATATGTTATTTTTAATCCGTATTTGATAAGAAAATCTGAAAAATAGATAATATATATTTTTCATTTATTATTTGATAAATTTAATATGTAAGCTAAATAGAGATAACATAAAGTGGAAAAGTTAAAAGTTGAATTTATTTCAAAAAAGATTTGAAGCTTTGATTCTTATAATATTTTATTTAATATGTTTGAACCAAGCTATTTGATAACTAAATTGAAATTATAACTTTAAAATTCATATCAAATTTTAAAATATAAATAAATAGATTGATAATTTTTAATCAAACTATTAATTTTAACACTGAAATGAATGTTACGTTTTAAATTTACACCATTCGCAACATAGTTGCCATTAATTGTTTATCCATCAAAGAACCAGAAGCATCATTAGAAATCATATATATATATATATATATAATTAGACTCGCATTTAGTTGTGGAATTATTTTTTATATTTTTAAAATTATATTTTAAATATGATGAAAATAAAATTTTTATATTAAATATTAATAGATGATAATATATAAATAAATATATTACTTTTTTAATATAAATTTTAATTTAATTATATATAAATATAATTTTGTTAATTAAATTAAAGCATTAAACAATATCTTTATTACTATAATATAAAATATAAATTAAATAAATAAAAAATATTCTTTTATATATCATGAGGAGTATAGGAATAGAGCATTCTAAACCTGATATCAACTTGACCAAAATTATTTAAAAAGATAAAATTTAATGCAATCTTTATTCTTTTTTAAAAAAAAAAGTTGTATGATTTGATTTTGATTAATCGAAACCCATTATATATATATTGTTTTACCATTCTTATAACTATTGACTTTTTCTTTACAAAATTTATCTAATAAAAAATTTCTCCTTTACAACATATAAACAAAATGAAAGAAAGGAAACGAAAAGAAAAAGTAGAAACATTTCAATCGACGCCAATGTTGATTGCAGGAAGACTTCATAAGTCATTATTCATCCAAAAAAGAAGTAGATCAAGCATACTTCAAAAAACAACATCAATCAGTTTAAAGGTTACAGTAGTTTAACCAAAAACACTTAACCACAATACATTTAATTCATGATTTCAAGACCCCTAAGAATTGCACACAGCTCGATCTTTAGAAGAAATACGAGCCCAAAGTGAGTTGCTAATTTTTAATTTAATTGTCTTCTTGATGGAACTAAAAATGGCATAAATTGAAAGATTTTATTATATATTAATGTGCAAAATTTTAAAAAAAAATTTTAAGCAAAAGTGAAATATTTTTTAAATATATAATTTTACAAAAAATTTTAATATAATTTTTATCATTGAATAAATATTAATCAAATTTAAATTATAAATAATATTTTCAATAATTATTATATATACTAGAATGCATGCCCGCCCTACATTGCGGAAATAAGAATAATGATATTTTAAAAAATATGTAATATATTCAAAATAAACAAAATAATAAATATTGATTTACCTTTTTTTATCTAATATATATGACTTAAAATAAACACAGCCTTCAATGGTTTTTTGTCTAAATAATATAAGATAAATAATGTCCATGCATTTACCAGAAGTTTAGCATGTAAATATCAATAATAAAGATTCAACAACGGCCAATATCATCATCAACGGATGTAAGATATCAACTTGCAAAACAATTAATATGGAAATCAAAATCAAAATTTTCAAAATACCATCAAGGTGAACTCTTTCATCCTTGCTTGAAAAATATTTGCAGCAAATTGAGCAACAAATGCTACTACCAAAGATAACCTACCACTCTCCTACATCAAATACAAATTCATACTTTAAAAAATTCCATTTGCGGAATTTCAATACATTCACAATCTATTGAAAAAATTTGTGTGGATAGATACAATAAAGTTAAAATCTTATGGTAACAAATAAAATATTTTAAATTTTTCGCACATTTTCAAAGATTGATTAAAATAAAAAGGATAAGATAACTGGCTAACATTTTGAACATTTGTGTAAATGCTTGAGTATATGTTATCTGATATACAACAAATAAAGTCTCTTCAAACTACATAGGTTTGGTTAATATCAATCATGCTGTGCTACTTAGCTCTTCTCAAACCATATCCTCATTGAGCTAAAAAAAGAACAGTTCCTTTTACACAGTTTTTCATTCAGGTTCTTTCCAGTTTTCCTCCTCTATTGACATGGTATCCTCCATCAAGTCACCATGGAGGCAATTGTTAGCGTTCTCTTGACATCTCCAACCACTTTAAACATGTTTCTTCTTATTTTGGTCCTCAATGGGTGCAACCTGCACCTTTTCCCTAATGTGCTAGCTCCTAATCTAATTTTCCTTGTAAGCCCACACTACACATCTAGCCTAGCAGTTTCATTTCAACCACACTTATTACAATTTTATCTCTATATGTACGGGTCTAAGGAAGGTAAAGCATAGCAAATCAAGTACTCTTAAAACTGGAAGTTCAAGAAAGTATTATAAAATCAAGTAATCTTGTAATGCATAAGTAATGAAGCTTTAAGAGAGAAGCAACACCACCTGGGAAGCCTCTACAACTTTAGGCAGGTTCTCTAAGTAGAGCTCCCATTCCTGCCCTTGTCAATTAGCAACTCCCAAGTTTGAATTCATTTGGCAATGACACGATTTTGTGTATAGATTGGATATTAGTTCTTATGCATCTGGAGGGATACCAGTCCCCGCGGTACACAACACTAGGTCTATTTCTTTCTCTATGACAGGGACATATGCCTTCAAGAAGTAAAGAAATGTCTCAGTGCCAATTGATTTGAACTTGAAGGTGGCAATATATTTCTTGATAAATTCATCAAAAGCTGGTCTTCCAATCTAAGCATTCTAGAAAAAACACATAATAATGTACTAATATTATTTACAAACAACATGAAAACTTTAAAGCAAAAACATTCAACATACCTGACGTTCAATGCACTATACGAACTGAAAACCCTTCTCAGAAGGAACTTCAGAATAAACAGCGTCTGGATCAACTCTTTCCTGATTGGTTTGAGCTTTGTGAATTCCAGGTTGTCCTTGAATCTCTCCGTTACCTCATTTAAGCCCCTCAAACCCAACCAATGATACAGCTCTGTCTTCACCCTACACAGCCTCAACAATTGTCCTCTCTGCATATGTTGTAAATCCATATAACCACAAAGAAAAACCATATGAAATCAAATTTACCTAATTTGAAAAGATTAAAATATGTCACAGACAAGAACAATCCCTGCTTAATGAACCAAAAACCATTCTATTGATCAATGAAACACAAATCATTATATTTGTCCATTATGTTAGTAACTTCAAACATTACAAATAAACTTAAGCAAGAATTTAATATTTTATTAAAAATACAACACAGCTAGGAAGGAAAGCAGATATTCATTGTAAATGATAGTTAAACCTAAGCCAGTGTTTAGCCATGGCTAAAAAAACGGATTAGAAAAACTATTAAAAGTTACATAAGGCTTTTTCTAAAAGTAACATGAGAAGAATTAGATTATAAAAGAAAATGAACAGAAAGGAAGCAAGGATGATATAAATGAACATATGAAAGAAGAATACCATTGAAATGCTAATCACCAAGAGAGTTAACAGGTTTTCGGCTTGCTGTTTTTGTCTCGCTCGTTGGTTTCATAAACGTATAGTTCTTTTTCGCTGAAACAATTAAAACATTATATTAGTAATTTGTTTCAGTTAAATATTAACAAAACTATTCCTGAAGATTAGTTTATATATTAAAATTTTGAGGAGAAAAAAAAAATAAAAAGAGAATTAAGGTATAATTATTTTGTTGTTTAATTATGGGTTGAAGTACTTACTGGGTTTGGAATGATCTGGTTTGCACTCCTTAGACTTGTTGAAGAAGAAGAAGGCTGTGGTTGTTGAGGTGAAGAAACTTTTATGTGAAGGTGAGCTGCGATCAGCCAACTTTTATCTATGTGTGGAGATTGCTTACAGAGAGCTGGTAGATGCCATTGACTATGATGCGAATTCTGTGAGATTGGGAAGGTGAGCTGCGATCAGCCAACTTGACAGAAAAGATTGCTTGCAGAGAGCTGGCAGATGCCATTGACTATGTAGGAAATTAGTTGGAGAAGAAGATTTAAATTATATTACTACTACTACTACTACCGTATACCAACATTTGATACTACTAAGAAATTACTCTATTCTCTGGGATATACAAATTAAATATTGGCATTTGGCTTGCTGGATTTTACAGAAAAATTTCAAGGCATTTTAATTAAAGGTTTCAGAGCTGTATGCTCTGATTTGAAGGAGTTTCATCATGGTTTCCTTAACTTAAAGACGAAGAAAACTTGGCCATGTGAAGGAAATTGAAATTGCAGAGTATACTTTTTTTATAAAATGATCAAAAACCCATCATAGAGGTTTTAACTCCAACAAAATAAATATTGACTTTTATACTCCAATTTCTTATAGCAATCACATGACATGCTGCTACAACTAAACTTGGTTCATGGGTTGGCATGGACATAATTTTTAACCTAATAACAACAACAGTCATCAGAATAAAAAATAAATTATGGATCACAGAAATTCAAAGTAACAAATTCAAGTGTCTCGTCCTACTATTAATATTTCAAGAAGTAACAAATGGAAAACCAAATTTCACTAAATCAATAAAAATATTGCACCCTACCTTCACATTTTCAAATTCAGGTCCTAAATCAATAAAAATATAAATAAAAATTAATAAATAAACAAACCCATAAACCTTCACCTTTTCAAATTCAGGTACTAAATCAATAAAAATCTCAACATCATCAAATTAATAAAATGAAGAATTGATGTAGAGGTGGGTCATCGATGGAGGAGGAGCAAGAAGTGAGCGCTGGTGATTTGGCTTTGGGATTAGGAGAGTGAAAGGTAGACGAAGTAGATGTAGACTGATTTAGGGGTTTTTAAGAGTACGCATGTTACTCGAAACCAACCTTGAAATCTATTAGTTTACAATTTGTAAAGTCAAAACAGTTCATCATAACCATAATCTCAAAAATTTAATACACTAATTTCATTAAACACAATTGATTAGACCATCCAAAAAACAATTTTTTTAATAAATTTAAAAAGAAAATTGTCAGAATGTCTAGATCTATGGACCTAACGCTAGACATTAACTTGAGAAGTCACCACCAATCTTTTTGTTTAGATGCAATTGGCCACCTGATTGAATCTATTCTTTTTTAAAAAGAAATTCTAAGTTTGACTTAGGTATCTTTAAAAAGTAGATTCAATGTTTGCGAAACTAGAACTAACTCCGAGAATACGGTTACATGTGAGGAAGGTTATAGCACACAGATAACGCCCATTGAAAAATGGTACCAGTTTGATTTCATTTATCCATTAAGACTTAAAAACTTTACCAAGTAATTAATTATTGGAAATTATTCTTAATTGACTCCAATACTTTTGGCAAAAAATTAAAAAAATTCCTTCACCTCAAAAGTATATAAGAAAACTACTGTTTTTCTTGCAGACGCTTCGTCGTTGAATTATTTAACATTAAAAAATTTTCAAGAAAGGAAAAGAAAAAGGAATAATGCTTCAACTTTTGATAGAGATCTTTTTTTATTATGTTGTTTTATAAGAAAAAAAGTCATGATTTTATACAAGGAAAATTGATACTTTCAACTTTTCCTCAAAAATATTTTTTTAAAATTTTATTTTCAGGAAATCATTGAAAATTAAAGAATGTTTAATTGAATAAATAAATGATTTTAATTTAATCAATAAATACATAAGGAAAAATAATAATAATAATAAATAAATAGATAAATAAAAAACCTTGGCCCGGCTCGACTGAGCTTGAATGGGATGCGGCTTTAGAGACAGACGCGGCTGAAACAACTTAAAATGAGGCTTGGCTCAATGGCTCAACAATGGCTAAGTGAAGCGGGTAAACAAGTTGAGGTGCTGCGATCGGGTTGGACTAAAAGAAAATGCACTGATCCTATGCTATTTTTAACCCAAAATGGTGTCATTTCTAGGCACTATAAAAGGCATTGATTTTCTTTTTTCTTCAAATGCTACGCCCTTTTTCTCTCTCTTCTCTTCTATTTCTTGCTCTAGGCGATTTTCAATGGTCATTTTTCATTGAATGTCACTGGAAAAATCATCAATTTCTGGGTTTTATCGTCGAAAACTAGATTTTGATAGAAAAATCACAAAAAAAAAATTGAATTTTTGTTGAAAAATTCACTGGATTCTAGAAATTTCTAGAAAACTTAGAAAAATCTCCAAAAAACCAATTTAAACCATGAATTCCCCCAAAAACCTTCTACTAAAAAATTTGATTCTAATTACTCCCGTTTTCTCCCCTTCTTTCTATGTGTCTTTGCTCTATGTGATTGATGATTTATATAGGCTTTAGTTCACTGGATTACACGAGACTTTTAAAAATCAAAATCCTGCTGTATTTCAAAAAACCCTATCCTCTAATTCGGTTATCTTTGTTTTGAAAAGGATTCCCCTTTTCTTGTATCACAGTTTCAAAACTCAACCCTTGATCTTAGAGTTTTACTAGGAATCGAACCCTACCTTTATTTATTTTTTCAAAATTTTTCATTAGCTTATCTGCAATTCACTGAGAACAACTTGATTCAATAAATAAATAAAAATAAAAATAAAAATGGGTGTTTATAGTTGCTCTTCTTTACATATTTTTTGTGAAATAGAAATTATGCAAAGACGTAGACACCCATCATGACCTAATACAAGAAAGACAACACTTTGGCATAGATTGGATCGAGTCCGAAATGGAATGACCTAAAAATGGATATGAAAATAAGTCAAAATCCAACATAAAATGACCTAGACTAAATCATAGCTTGAAATGAATAACTTGGACTGAACTGAAGAAAGATTTGATATAAGTCAAAATCTAAAAACAAAATGACCTACATTGAATCAAAGTCTGCAATGAATAACCTGGATTGAGCCAATAAAGGATCTGGAATTGGTCAAAATCCAAAACAAAAAAACTAGGATGAAACCGAAGTCTAAAAGAATAACTTAGAGTAAGCCAAAAAGGGATTTGACATAAGTTGAAACCTAAAAACAAAATGACCTAGATGAAACTGAAGTCTGTAATGAATAACCTAGATTAAGCCAAAGAAAGATTTGACATAAGTTTAAATATGAAAACAAAATAACCTGGACTGAACCAAAACCTGAAATGAATAAGTTGGACTAAGCCGAAGAAAGATCTCCCATAAGCCAAAATCTAAATTGAAAGGACCTGGATGAAACCAAAGTCTAAAAGAATAACTTGGACTAAGTCGAAGAGAAACTTGACATAAGTCGAAACTCGAAAATGAAATGACCTGGATGGAACTGAAATTTGAAAAGAATAATCTGGACTAAGCCAACATACATTAGAATAGGTTGTATCCAAAGTTTAAAACACCTATTGCTTCATTCTTGATAAATCCAATCATCTATAATGTTGAACACCTTTCTGTAAAAGCAAATGACATGCGTACACGAAGTGCTATGAAATGCCAATTTTCCTAGAATGCCTACAAGAAATGTTACGAGATATCGAGCTTATCCGATTATGATAAAAAGATTCTCAAGCTCTTTTTTGTTTTCATCTACTTCGCAGTTATGGATCCTTTAACTTCTGAACATATTCGATTAAGGAATCAAACTATCATTGTCTTTTGGTTTTGACCAAACTGATATCACCATTTCACTAAGTTTCTATTGCCTTCATTTTGCTTACCCATGCCACTTTTAGTTTTCTAGAATAATGAAAAGAATTTTCATATCATTATTTGTTCATTCAATATAACAACAGATGTAAAGCAAAGGCATAGTTCTTCTAATCCAAGTAAAGGGTAAACAAAAGAAAATGAAAATAATAAAAGAAGTTAGAGTTAACGTCAGAAAAGAAATGGATTTTATTAATTAAATGAGACTGAGTTACAAAGATGGCTAAAATGGGCTATTGGATAATCATGATTAAAGTAACCTAGAGCGCTTTTCAAAAATCATCCAACTGAAATCCTTAATCCTTTCAAGTTCATCAAATCACACTTACCCTTTTTGCTATGAAAGTAATGTCTTGAACCTTTACATTACCTTTTCAGGCTTTCACCTTAGACATCCTTTCCTGACTCAAGCTACTCTTTGTGGGTTTTCAATTTGAACACTTTTTCTTTTTTTTTTATTTTTTTAACTCAAACTGTCCTTTACGGGTTTTCAAATTGAGCCCTTTTTTTTTTGTTTGTTAAGAAAAGTACTTCTACTCAGCATTTGAATTTATTGGATTGGGCAAGTCTTCTCCATCAATTTCTGTCAGGATTAATGCTCTTCTTGAGAACACTTTCTTAACAACATATGGACCTTCCTAATTTGGAGTCTATTTTCCTTTATTGTCATGTTGACTTGGGAGAATCCTTTTCAAAACCAACTCTCCTTCATGAAAACATCAAGGTCAAATTTTCTTGTCATGCGCCCGTAACATTCTCTTTTGGTATAACTAACCATGACATAGTGCTGTCAATCTTTTCTCTTCAATAAAATTTAGTTGCTCGTAATGTTCTCGGATCTATTCGGCTTCTTCCAAATCAACTTCCCTTAGGATTTTCAAAGAGAGAATTTCTACTTCCACTGATAATACGACTTTCATCCTATAGAATAAAAAAAATGAGGTTGCTCTGGTAAAGGTGCATACTAATGTCCGATAAACGTGCAAAGCAAAATGTAACTTCTTATGCCAATCTTTATAGGTCTCAATCTTTTTCTCAAGAATCTTTTTAATATTCTTATTTGTTGCTTCTACTGCCCCATTCATTTTTAGACGGTAGGGTGTCGAGTTGTAATGCATGATCTTTAACTGGGCACATATCTCTTTCATCATCTTACTATTAAAATTTTTAGCATTATCTGAGATAATTCTTTTCGAAAGCCCATATCTACATATTACTTCTTTCTTAATCAACTTACACGCCACCGATTATGTTACACTAGCATACGATGCAGCTTTAACCCATTTGGTGAAATAGTCAATCATCACAAAAATGAACCTATGTCCATTTGAAGCCTTCGACGTGATGGGTCGGATAACATCCATGCCCCATATTAAAAATGGTGATGGTGGCATTATAACATGTAGAGTATTTGAAGGGGCACGTATTTTATCTGCGTAGATTTGGCACTTATGGCATTTTCTAGCATAATCTATACAATTACTTTTCATGATCGACCAGTAATTCCTACCTTTATAATTTGTCTGCCATCAGGCACTTCATGATCCCAATTCCCATCTAATTTTTTTTCAATGACTTTCATGCTTGTCATCACAATATTCAAGAGGACTAGATCAGATCTTCTTATAAAAATTTTTGTAAGGAAGAAACCCATGGCTAATCTCCTAATTCTTTCTATTCATTTCAAGTATGCATGCCTAAGTATTGTTGATTTTTTAGTATTAACAAATGTCATGATACCAAGTTCATAATCTCCTATTCGATATTTAGACAATATGCTAGGAATTCTCTCACATAAGCTTTTATGGTTGAATTTCAAAATTAAACCTTTTTGATCATAGCTGCCAATTGGCTAAAGCATTCAGCAATTTGATTA
>NW_019167926.1:326211-350108 GCF_002303985.1 Durio zibethinus | reverse complement strand
CCTGTCGTCAATAATTTTATTGCCCTTCGCACGGACTTTAATTTCAGCTTTTTTTTTTCAACGTATATGGTTCAAATTCCATTTGCTGTAAATTTGGATCTATCATAGAAGTCCCATGGAATTGTTAAATTCATTGAACAATCTTCCCTGACAGAAATTTTAATTTTCTCAATTAAGTTTTGCAACCATGATACTTGCCGAAATTTGCCCCATGGATTCTGCCCATATTTTGGATATTAATGTTAGACACTCAATTTTAGTTACAGGATTCGGATTCAATTGCACCTTAATCTAAATAAGGTATAAGTTCTTTTTTTTTATATTTTGATAGTTTTATTTTATTTTTTATTTACTTATAGTTTTTGATATATTATTTTCTTTTATTTTTATTTTTTGTATTTGATTTTCAAGTTACTACTATTTATTTAAATGTACTTAATTATCTTTATTCATTATTATTATTTTTCTTTCTTTTTCCTCCCCACTGTTAATATCCTTATAGTATTACTCAGATTATCTCACCATAAATTTATCTGTTAATTATTTTAATTTATCTGTTAATCTTTTTTACTTTATTTGATTTATTTTCATTAATATTTTTATTTGATTTTTTTTAATTTTTTTGATTTATCCGGTTGAAGATTGGATTGGGATTTAATCAGAAGAGTTTATGCTGGATTCAATGATTGAATCCCAATCCAAAGAAGAATTAGGATTGATCAGAAACTCTTCTGATCAATCCCTATAAAACGGATCTTCAGGAACAGAAGAAAACACAAAAAAAAATAGAGAAAATAGAGAAAAACAGCTACTGGTTGAGAGAAAAAGGCATACAGAAGAGATTTAAAGGCTAAAAAGGGTTTAGAGGCGTTAGAATAGCTTTAGGAATCGGGAAAATTTTTTGGAGATTTTTTCTGCGAAATTTTTTTCTGAAAATTTCTGGAAAATTTTCAGATTTCGGTGAATTTTCGACGAACGTTGAATTTTTCGACGAAAATTTCGGCCAAGTTTGAAGTTTTTGGCCAACTTCCCAACTTCCGGTAACATTTTCAGAAACCGATCAGTTTTTCGACGAACTTTCGACGAAAAACCTAGATTCCGGTGAAAATTTCTAGAATCTGGTGAATATTCAATCGGAGTTCTTCGGGTGTTCTAGAGAGAGGGGAGAGAAAAGAAAGGAAGAGAGAGAGGGAGGAGGTTCGGTCTGCTGAGAACACGAAGGAATCAGCCTTATAAACTCTCCCAAAATGATATCGTTTTTGTGTTAAATAACCCAGAGGATCCGCGCATTTTGCCAAAATCCAACCCAACCCGAGCGTCGACCTGCTTTTCGACCCGCGCGTGATCTACCTCCCTGAGCCGTTAGCTGAGCCGAGCCGACATTTCGAGCCGCGTTCTCCGAGCCATTTTTCTTCCTTAAGCCAAGCTGAGCCGCTCCAGGTTTTTATTTATTTATTTTATTTATTTATTATTAGATTAGGTTTATTTAATATTCTTTTATCTTTATTTTATTTTTATTTTGTTTTACTTTTCTTTATTTTTTTTATTTTTTATTTTCACTTTTATTTTGTTTTATTATTTATTTTCTTTAAATAAAATCCAAAAAAAAAATATTTTTTGGGAAAAGTTGAAAGTATCAATTTTCCTTAAAAATAAATTTTCAAAAAAGGTTTTTTTGAGGAAAAGTTGAAAGTATCAATTTTTCTTGAAATTAAAGTTTCCAAAAAATATTTTTGGGGAAAAGTTGAAAGTATCAATTTTTCTTAATAATAAATTTTTAAAACGGTTTTTGAGGAAAATGTGAAAGTATCAATTTTTTCGAAATTAAGGTTTCCAAAAAATATTTTTGGGGAAAAGTTGAAAGTATCAATTTTTCTAAAAATAAATTTTCAAAAAAGGTTTTTGAGGAAAAGTTAAAAGTATCAATTTTTCTCAAAATTAAAGTTTCAAAAGATATTTTGGGAAAAAGTTGAAAGTATCAATTTTCCTCGAGATTAAAATTTCTAAAAAATATTTTGGGAAAAGTTTGAAAGTTTCAATTTTTTCTGCACAAAAACAATCATTCTTTTCTTTCTTTTTATTTTTTTTAATGTTAAATAATCCGACGATGGAACCTCTGCAAGTGAAACAGTAGTTTTTCTTGCATACTCCTGAGGTGAGGGAATTTTTTCTATTTTCTGCTAAAAGTATTAGAGTCAATTGAGAATAATTTTCAATAATTAATCACTTGGTAAATTTTTAAAGCTCATTGGATAACACAAATTTAAGCTAGTATCATCTTTTGATGGGCGTTGTGAGGGTGCTATAACCTTCCTCACACGTAACCGAACTCCCGAACCCTGTTCTAGTTAGTAGACCTGAACCTATTCTTTTAAAGACCCTTAAATTTAGGTGTTCCCTGAAAGGACAGATTCTTTAGGTGACCAATCACACCTAGATAAAAAAGATTGGTGGTGACTCCGTTAAGTCAATGTCTAGCGATAGATCCCCGGATCTAGACGTTATGACAACTTGACGACTCTACTGGAGACTTTGAGAGTCAGGCCAGCAAATAATTTGTGTTATCCAAAAGCCTAATAAAATTGAACCTTTTTGTATATATGTGTTATTATTCATTCATGTTTATTTACCTTGTTAATTATGTCATTCATATGCATGTGCATAACATGAGCTCTACACCCGAGCTCCGTCCCTCTAAGAGGGAGTAAAGTACCTATTGCTTTTATGAGGTCTAATGCCTCCGCAGTGGCTAGTGAAATACTCCCACTCAAATTGAACTTTTTTCGCTTGTAGCCTATAATGGGTGAGGATTAGGGTGCCTTACTAGTCTGTGATGGACAAGGATGTAAGGAGCAGTTTGGGAACCTTTCGACTTTGACCTTAAAACCGCATATAGTGAACCTTAAGTATGTCTAACCTATAGATAGAGCCGTCACTCTTTCCTTTTAGAATTGACCAAAAGTATAGGATTCATTCCTTTTACTCTGTGTGATGTTTTAAATTTACTTAGTTATTTATTTATTCTTTTTCTGGGTATACTAACCTTTTTCTTATTCTTTTGCATTGGTTCATACGCATATCATAAAATTGCATAAAGAACATTTGTTTGAAAAATGGTCTTCAATAATTTTTTTCATGGACTCCACTGAATGACTAGTTTGTTCTTCATCCGTATTAGCACCTTGTGGGACACCCAATAAAGTAAGGGCCCAGTTAGAAAAGATTCAACTGAAGATGGGAGATTGCTTGCCAATCGGGTATGATTCTACTCTGTCTCAAGAAACATCTATCCTCCTCAAACAGAACAATCTAAAGGATTTGGTTGATATCTGAAAGAAGATGAATCCATCAAGACAAGAGCAGTTTTGCCAAAGACACGGGCATATAGCACACCTTCTAGCAGTACTTATTGATGATCAACTAATCAGAGCTGTAGCACAATTCTAGGATCCTGCATACAAGTGTTTCATTTTTAATGAAGCTGATATGACTCCCACCATCGAGAATATTCGATCTTGTTGGGTTTGCACCTCAAGACTCCTGACATGTCAAAAAACACAAGTCAAGATTTCGTAAAGGTCTGGCTCAACTCATGGGGATAGGCAAGAAAATTATGGATTCTCATATAAAGAAGAAACAAGAACAGGTTTGCCTACCTTAAAAGTTCTTTCATGAGTTTTTGATGCAACATACCAATGAAGAACGGGGGTTAGATATATTTGCCTTGGCCATATACGGACTGGTAATCTTTTCAAAGGTTTTGGGATATATTGAAATAGTGGTGATTGACTTTTCGAGAGTGTGATCAATGGCTGTAATCCTTCAAAGGTAATATTAGCAGAGACTATTAGATCTTTGAGTTATTCGTCGAATAGAAGACGCTTCATAGGTTGCATACAGTTATTGTACTTATGGATGAAAAGCCATTTTGAACAGGGAAATGGTGCTTTCTCGAAGCTTTATATCCGTAATCGTGTTTCGATCAAGGAATTCTGTGAAAGTGGGTGGTCCGAACGAAAGTCTAAACAAGAATGGATAACTTTCTACAAAAGTTGAAAAGCGCCAAGGTGAGATGGTTGGCCCCATGGATGAATCGTGAGCCTATGTTGTATCAATGTGGGATAGTACAGTGGTCCCACTTCTGGGTTTATGGGAGTGACAAATTATGCACCACTCCTAGTGAGAAGGTAATTTGGGGAGAACAGTTCATTCCTATGACTTATGGGTTCATCAGTTAGATTTCTCTTACAGTGAGCCAAAAGCATTTCAGAGGATGAATGAGATGATTAAAGCATGGAAAAATCCTCGAAGAGTGAGTCCTGGACCATTTACTGATAAAGTCACCCCAGGGTACTTGGTTTGGAGAACAAAAAGAAGACAAGAAATGGTATTCACTTATGAAATCTCTCAACCACCAACAGAAGAAAAACTTGAAGAGACACCATCAGAATTAGAGCTGCAACAAAAGAATTTGAGTCTGAAAAGGGCAAGTTAAAGCAAGAAATCCAGAAGCTTCAAGAAAAAAAGCCCAGTGGAAAGATAGAGCAAAGTCATGAAGTTAAAGTTCACAAGATTGCTAGAGAACGTGATACAGCTATTGAAGATCTAGCAAAGCTACACCAAGAGCATAAAAGGTTATGTGTGAGAGAAAGGGCCAAAGAGATAACCATTGTCGAGCTGATTAGGAAAATACAAGATTGAAGCAAGAGTATGCTGAATTGGAAGAAGAAAGTACTGAAGCACAGCCAGAGAATAACATGCTAAACAGTTACTTGAGTAGGCTAAGTCAAAAGTTGAATGAACAAGGAGACCACATTGCTGCATTGGTTAGAGAACATAGAGAATTATCATACCAAGTCTGGTGTGGTAAAAGAGAGAACTTAGGAAAATAAAAATACATTGAGCACCTAACAACCCAAATCTATAAAGGGGTATGCAAGGTAAGAGAGATAGTGGAAGAGGCATTGAGACAAATGGTGACCCCAGTAGAAGAACATGGACAACGTCTGTTGAACTTCATCGAAGAAGCCAAGGCCTAGTATGAACAGATCAAACAATTTTATGGCTATAATTCTAGGATGATAAACTCAATGTAGATAAAAGTTTTTTTGGAATAAATGAAATCTTTTAGTTGAATACTGTTTTTAAGGCAAATGTTCTTTACATACATGCATTTTTCATTCATTGCATTCTCATTCATTACACTTAACAAAGTAACCATGTGATAGTCATGTAAATTTACTAATTCTAAGATATGGTACTCAAGGTTCAAGGATAGCTCCATCTAACGAGAACCCTGCCCATCGATACAACACAAGATCCAGAGCAAAGTAAATGGAGCAAAAAAATTCTCACAGATTTGAAAAGATAGAAAAAGCACAAGAGAAGATTGAAAGTGAGTTGAGCAAGATTCTGAATGCTCTTAATAACTTGAATAAAGGAAAGGGAGTTGAAGAAAATGCAAGCCAACAAGTTTCCCCATTGCAAGAAGTGGCTGACCCTTTATATCCTCCAGGTTTTGGCCCACTTCAAGCCCAGTCTGCTTAAGAGGTTTCACCGCAGCACTTCACATATCCAACATATCCTGGAATACCATCAGCTTCCAACCCAGGGCATTATAATAGCTATGTAAATCCTGTCTTTACTGAAAAGACGGTAGAGCCAATTCTTGATCTAGATGATTTAAAAAAGAAGGAGAAAAAAAAGATAAGAGTGAAAACTCAAGAAAGCTCTAAGATTAGTATGCTAGAGCAAAGGTTACGGGCTGTGGAAGGATTTAGTTTTTATGGGTCAGTTGATGCTGCTAGGCTCTGCCTAGTCCCTAATGTGGTCATTCCTCATAAGTTCAAAGTACCAAAATTTGAAAAATATGACGGTACAAAGTGCCCTAGAACTCACATCACCATGTATTACCGAAAAATGGCAGCTCATGCTCATGATGAAAAACTCTTAATGCATGTCTTTCAGGATAGCCTTACAGGCTCTGCTGCCAGGTGATATGTTCAGCTGGACAGAACCCGCATTCGTTCTTGAAGTGATATGGCACATGACTTCATCAGTCAATATCGACATATTATCGATTTGGCCCCCGATCATTTGTCTTTACAGAATCTGAAGAAAAAGGCAAACGAGTCTTTTAAAGAGTATGCCTAGAGGTTGAGGGATATTGCTTCTCAAGTACAACCTCTTCTGACTGAGAAAGAGACTACAGTGCTATTTGTTAGCACTTTAAAACCTTCATATTATGAAAAGATGATAGGGAATGCAACGAAAAACTTTACTGATATGGTAATTTTGAGAGAAATTATTGAGAGTGCCATCAAGAATGGCAAGCTAAAAGGAAATGAAGCATCTAGCAAGAAAGTCCCGAAGAAGAAAAAAATTGAAGCTCAGGCTGTGAGCTTTGATAGACAGCAATTTGGAAGCTATTAACCCTACTCACCACCAAATATCTGCCATATTATCCTATTGTAAATAACAGTTCCTTTCACCCATACCAACCATTTGTACAATCACCATACCCCTAAACAT
Organism: Durio zibethinus; assembly: GCF_002303985.1. The sequence continues at coordinate 343,577 of NW_019167926.1, read as the reverse complement.
ATCAAACCCCTCATAGGCCTCAAAATACCATGTACAGTCCTAACACTCAGCCTACCCCAAGACCCCAAAATTGCCTAACTAATCCCATTGGTGGATCGCGGGAACAACGAACTACCCGTGAGAAATCTGTGTTTGATCCAATTCTAATGACTTATACAGAATTATATAAAGAGCTTTACAACAGTCATTTGATTGCTCCAAGTAAATTGGAACCCCTCAAGCCACCTTACCCTAAGTGGTATGACCCTACAGCCCACTGTGACTACCATTATGGGATTGCTGGTCACTCCACCGAAAATTGCACCACCCTGAAACACAAAGTGCAACGGTTGATCAAGGATGGAATGATTTGCTTTGATACAAGAGGGGTAACTGCACCGAATGTTAATGGAAATCCTTTGTCGAATCATAATGTGAATGCTATAAGTGAAGATGAAGTGGGGCTTAATCAAGAGGAGTGGGTTCGTCTTTGTTCGTCAGATTATGAGCTAAATAATTAGAGTGCTATGAGATGCCTATGACTTTTGATACTAATACAATATAATTGTAACATCTCAATAGCTATTGTTCAAGGCATTGGGGTGATCTTTCTTGTTTGGGCCATTCATCTTTTATTATTTTTAATAAAAATAGGAAGGATGCATTTTCATTCATTTCTTCTTGTGTCTTCATTATTTCCATCTTTCAAGCACATCTTGCCAACATATCCCATTTCATTCAATTTTAGGTCTTTAAATGAACATGAAGATAATCATGGTAACAATCAAGATGTTAGTTTTGAGAATTCAATTAACACTGATGAACTTGACAATAAAGAGAATTCTGAAGAATATGTTATGCCTTCGGACCTAATGAGATTGATTGAATAAGAAAATATGCCAATTAAGCCTCATCAGGAGATAGTTGACTTAGTGAATTTGAGAGATGAAGAGAATAAGAAAGAGGTCAGAATGGGCACTTCACTTTCATCAGGAGATAGGCAACGATTGGTAGACCTACTTCGAGAATTTGTTGATGTATTTGCTTCGTCTTACCAGGATATGCCAGGGCTGAGCGCGGAGATAGTGGAGCACAGATTGCCCTTAAAATCAGAATGTAAGCCAGTTCAGCAGAAACTGAGACGGATAAAGTCTGAAATACTACTAAAGATTAAAAAAGAGGTAAAGAAACAATTTGATGCAGGTTTTCTACAAGTGGCTAAGTATCCAGAGTGGGTAGCCAATATAGTCCCGATTCTTAAGAAGGATAGAAAGGTATGAATATGTGTAGACTATCGAGACTTGAATAAGGCTAGTCCAAAGGATAACTTTTTTTTACCTCGTATCGACACACTAGTAGATAACACGGCTAAGCATTCAATTTTTTCCTTTATGGATGGTTTCTCAGGGTATAATCAGATAAAAATGGCTGCAGATGATATGGAAAAAACTACTTTCATGATTATGTGAGGAACCTTTTGTTATAAGGTCATGCCTTTTGGGTTAAAGAATGCTAGGGCAACATATCAAAGGGCCATGGTAACACTTTTTCATGACATGATGCACAAAGAGATCGAGGTGTATGTAGACGATATGATTGTAAAGTCTCTATGAGGATGAATATCATGTCACCAGTCTCAGAAAGTTATTTGAAAGGTTGAGAATATTTCAGCTTAAATTAAACCCAGCCAAGTGCACCTTTGGGGTAAAGTCAGGGAAGTTACTAGGCTTTGCGGTCAATGAAAGAGGAATTGAAGTCGATCCAGATAAGATACAGGCCATTCAAAATTTGTCACCTCCTAGCACACCAAAGGAAGTTCGAGATTTTCTGGGGAGATTGAACTATATTTTTCGGTTTATCTCTCAGCTTACTTACAAATTTGGTCCCATATTTAAGCTTCTCCGTAAGAATAATCCTGAGAAATGGAATGAAGAATGTCAAGAGGCGTTTGATAAAATTAAGCAATATTTATCGAACCCTCAAGTATTGATGCCACTTGTTCTAGGAAAACTTTTAATTTTATACTTAACTGTATGTGAAAATTCAATGGGATGTGTGCTGGGGCAGCAAGATGAGGCTAGCCGAAAGGAGAGAGCTATTTACTATCTGAGTAAAAAGTTCACGAAATATGAATCCAAGTATTCTTCATTAAAGAAAATGTGTTGTGCATTAGCATGGACTGCTAAAAGACTTAAATAGTATATGCTCTATCATACTACGTGGCTCATAGCAAAAATTGGATCCAATTAAGTATATCTTCGAGAAGCCTTCTTTGTTTGAAAGAATTGCTAGATGGCAAGTAATGCTCTCGGAATATGATACTATATACGTGAGCCAAAAAGTAATAAAAGGGGGCGCTATAGCAGAATTTCTTATAGATCATGCTACTGAAGAGTATGAGCCAATGAAGTTGGAATTTTCTGATGAAGACCTAATGACTATTTTCCAACTGGAGGAAAGGGAGCATGGAGAAAAATGTTAGAGAATGTACTTTGATGGAACTGCTAATGCCTTGAGGCATGGAATTGGGGCAATTCTGATTTCTCCAGAAGAACAATACTACCCTATAACAGCAAGGTTAAATTTTAATTACATAAATAACATCGCTGAATATGAGGCATGTGTCATAGGCTTACAAGCTGCTATAGATAGAAAAGTGAAAGCACTGAAAGTGTTTGGAGACTCAACTCTAGTAATATATCAGTTGAAAGGAGAATGGGAGATGAGAGATTCAAAACTCGTTCCATATCATAAGTATATTCTAGAGTTGACGAAATAATTTGAAGATATCCAGTTTGACTACTTACCTCGAGAAGAGAATTTGATTGCTGATGCATTGACTACTCTGGCTGCAATGATTCGAATTAATGATAATACCGACATTCAGCCCATCAAGTTAGATGTTAAAGATATACCAGCTTATTGCTTTAATATAGAGGAAGAAGAAGATGGAAACCTATGGTATTATGACATCTTACAGTATATTAAGGATCAGCAGTACCCAGTTCAAGCAACAAAAAATGATAAAAAGGTCATCTGAAGATTGGCTATGAGCTTTTTTCTAGATGGGGATGTCATGTACAAAAGAAGTAGGGATCAAGTATTATTGAGGTGCGTAAGTAAGATTGAAACGAGAAAAATTATTGAAAAGGTGCATGATGGAATATGTGGGGCAAATACCAATGAACATATGATGGTGAGATAGATCATGAGAGTAGGATATTACTGGTTGACGATGGAGAATGATTGCATTGACTATGCTCGTAAATGCCATAAATGCTAGATATATGCTGATAAGATCCATACTCTGCCATCTACTTTACATGTTATGGCACCACCATGGCCATTCTCAATGTGAGGCATGGATGTCATTAGTCCAATCACCCCAAAAGCTTCTAACGGGCACAGATTCATTTTTGTGATGATAGATTACTTCACAAAATGGGTAAAAGCAACATCATATGCAAGTGTGACATGCTCTGTGGTTTGCAAATTCATAAAGAGAGAGATCATCTGTAGATATAGGCTTCCGGAGAGAATTATTTCAGACAATGCCAAGAATCTAAATAGTAAGATGATGCAAGAATCTAAAGAGTAAGATGATAATGAACAAATGAATATGCATTTAAGAGGTTCTTGCATTCCTTTGAAAAGAAATCCAAAATGATCGAAGGCAAAAATGATGACAAGATGGCAGAAACTTGAAAAATGACACATGGGATGGCCAAATGTTGAACATGGTGATGGATTACTCAATAAGATCTAAAAAGATGATATGATCAAGAGATGAATATGGTGATAGATTGGTCGACATAACCTGTGTATTGTGATTAAATGATGAGAATCAATAGACAAAATTCATTTTGGAACGGCTAGTGCTGAGAAACCTGACATAATTTATTCTGAAATAGTTACTATTGAGAAGCTTATGAATGGTGGTCAAGTGATGAAAATAATAGAGATCAGTTGATGAAACTCATGAAATGTGAGATGGTGGGGTCTTGAAAACCATATTACCACAATTTCATGACATTTATATGTATTACATGCATTATGTTTGCTTCGTCATTTGAACAGTACATGTACATGATTCGATGAATATTTAAAGTTTTGTTTAGACATGCATCAGCCAACAAATATTAGAATTATGATTTAAGATATGGCATCTATATTATTGTTTGAATCCAGATTATTGCACTTGCATCCTTGATCATGACATATAAAATTTTGAGTCACTCGAAGAAGAAATTATGATTTTTTTTATAAGAATCCTGATTTCTTAAATGAGAATCTTTAAGGAATCCTCAAATGAGAATCTTTGAGTGTCAAATGAGAATCTTTGAATTTTAAATGAGAATCTTTGAGGTTTGAAACCCAAAATTTGTATCGAATGTGAATCTAATGAATTCTAATAAAAATCGTTGAATTTCAAATGAGAATCTTTGAGTGTTAAATGAGAATCTTTGAATTTTAAATAAGAATCTTTTGAGTGTGAAACCCAAAATTTGTCAAATGTGATCTTCGGATTCAAATAAGAATATTTTGAATTTTCAAATGGAGATTGCTTTGAGGTATTGAAACCCAAAATTTAATCGAATTTATGAATCTTCGAATTTCAAATAAGAATCTTTGAATTTCAAATGAGGCATCTTTGAGGATGTGAAAACCCTAAGTTTGTTGGGTGTGGGAACTATTCAAACTAATGAAAGTTTTGAACTTTTGGTATGCGAATCTCGGTGAAATTTTTGAGTGAGAAACCTTTGAACTAGATGTGAAACTCTAAGATTTCTTGGATATGAATCTCCAAAATTCAAACGAAAAGCTTTGAACTCAACTTTTGGATGTAAATCTCTAAATTTTTTAGTGAGTACCTTTGAACTTAGATGTGAAACCCTAAGATTTCTTGAATGTGAACCTTTTGAATTCAAACGAAAAGCTTTGAACTTTTGGATGAGAATCCCTAAAATTTGAATGAGAATCTTTAAATGTTGGATGTGAGTCTTGCAAATGCGAATCTTAAGATCCTACAAAATTGAATCCTTCCATATCAAAAATTTTAAGAATCAAATTTCAATGAGTTCTTACGAAGCTAAAAGGTTCTTGCGAATCTAAACCTTTGAATTTTGAGTTTCCATGACAAATTTCATCAGGTCTGATCTACAACACCTTTGGACATGATTGTCGATGAATATTTTACTTTTCAAAGTTGTGATGCCTTTGTTTAGAGGAGTATTTTTTTTTTCAAAATCGTTGAGCCTCTATTTAGATGAACTTTGTTTACTTTTTCACAAAAAAAAAAGAAAAGATGAATGTGTTGGAATGAACATATGTAGGGTGTCTACGTCTTTGCACAATTCTTGTTGCATAGAAAATGCACAAAGAGGGGTAGCTGTAGACACCCTAATTGGTTCGGGCTTAGGCCCATTGGGCCTAATCAACAAGGTCCGAGCTTAAACCCATAGGGCCAAATTCAATAGGGTCCAAGTGATAGGCCTAACTATTTTTTTTTACTATTATTACTTATTATTATTATTATTATTGTTATTATTATTATTATTATTATTATTATTATTCTTGTTTTTATTTTGAATTTTTATTATTTATTTTATTAGTAAAAAAAAAGAGGAAAGATTGCAAATTCTACCGTGCATAAGCATTGGCAGAATTGCAATTGGTTTCAATCTCTACAGAATAGTTCTTAGAATTTTTGATAATGTGCAAATCTGATTGAAAAGGAAGTCCTAATTTATCAGAAACTCTGTTGAGTGTTCTCTATAAATACAACCATGAACAAATCAGAGGGGAAGACATAAAAATACAAAAGGCAAAATTTAGAAAAATTTCTAAAGGGTGTCAGAGGCAATTTTAGGATTTTTAGGATTTTTTTAGAATTTTTGGTTTTTTTTTGGAAAATTTTTGGAAATTTTTTAGTTTCCATTGAATTTTTTGACATCGGTTGAATTTTTTGGTGAGGAATTCTAGAATTCGATGATGATTTCGGTGAAAGTTGAATTTTTTATGAACTTTCGACGACACAACCTAGATTTTGATGATGTTTTCTAGAATCTAGTAAGATTCAACTAGTGTTTATCGGGGTAAAAGAGAAGGAGAGAAAAAAAGGGAAGCGAGAGAGGGAAAAGAAGAATTATGCTAAAAAGGCTGAGAATTAGCCTTATATACCTATTGAAAACGACGTCGTTTTGGCCTTACTAATCCTAGAAGATCCGCACGTTTTCAAGCGGGCAACTCAACCCATAACGTGACCCGAACCAACAATCCGCATCCTTGCCTGGGCTCCATCAGAGCTAAGCCACAAATCGAGCTGCCAAGCCGCACCTCTGAGCAGTCTTTGTGCCTCAAGCTGAGCCGTTTCAGCCGCTGAGCTGAGCTGCGCCAAAGGTTTTTTTTTCTCTTTCATTTAGTTTTATTGTTTATTTATTGATTTTTCCCTTATTTATTTAATGACTAAATTAAAATAAGTTATTTATTTAATTAAACATCATTTAATTTTCAATGATCTCTTTAAAATGAAAATGTGAAAAAAAATATTTTTAGAAGGAAAGTTGAATGTATCAATTTCTTTTGAACATAAAAATTAAAAAATATATATTTTTAAATGAAAAGTTGAAAGTATCAATTTTTTTTGAAAATAAAATTTTCAAAAAAAACATTTCTTGAGGAAAAGTTAGAAGTACCAATTTTCTTAAAAATAAAACTTGAAGAAAAATATTTTTAAAGGAAAAGTTGAAAGTATCAATTTTTCTTGAAATTAAAATTTTAGAAAAAAACATTTTGAGGAAAAGTTGGAAGTACCAATTTTCCTTAGAAAATAAAAATTACCAAGAAAAACATTTTTTTACGAAAAGTTGAATGTATCAATTTTTCTTGTATAAAAGCAATGAGTTTTTTTCTTATAAAACAAAAAGAAAAGGATTATATCAAAAGTCGAATCATTATTCTTATTTTTTCAATTTAATTTAATTTCTTTTTTCCTTTCTTTTCTTGAAAATTTTTTAATGTTAGATAATCTGATGATAGAGCCTCTATAAGTAGAATAGTAGTTTTCTTACATACTTTTGAGGTGAGGAAACTTTCTTAATTTTCTGCAAAAAGTATTGGAGTCAATTAAAAATAATTTTCAATAATTAATTACTTAGTAAAATTTTTAAGACTTAATGAGTAACACAAAATTGAGTTGGTATTATCTTTTTATGGGCATTGTGGGGGTGCTATAATCTTCCTCACACGTAACCATACTCTCGGACTTAGTTCTGGTTTCACAAACATTGAATCTACATTTTAAAGATCTCTAAGTCAAACTTAGGATTTTTCTTTAAGGGATGGATTCAGTCAGATGGTCAATCGCACCTAAATAAAAAGGTTTGGTGGAGACTTCTCAAGTCAATATCTAGCGATAGATCCCTAGATCTAGACATTATGACAGTATTTATACTAAAAATTTCTAGGTATTTGTTGTTTTATTTTGAGAATGTGAAATTTGTTGGTAAATGAAAAAAATAGGTAAGTTGGAGGCTTATAAGGGTTTTGATGAAGGTTTTGGATTTAGAAGTAAAAAAATGGGTTTATACATACAAATATATATATATATATATGTATGTATATTTATATATATATTAATTAAAACCTAATTAATTTGTTTTTGCGTCACCTCCCTCACTTTGTATTTACATTGCAGAATGAACTCTAATTAGGAGTATACCTCTAATAGGGTTTAGGAAATTGCTATACACAGTAATTAGTTAATTATTTTTGTTTATTAATTTAAAAATTTATTTCATTTTCATATGAAGGATCGTTATTTGTATACATTTAAGTAATTGTAATCAATTTAATTAATAGAGAAGTATTATAAAGTCAATATCTCTGAACAGTAAGTAATAATTAAATATACATTTATAATAATTTATGGAGAGGAATTAACTTATACCAATGTCAAACAAAAAAGTTAAAATGATTTAATCTTATCCTTTAGATTTATTAAAATTAATAATTAAAAAATTTTGAAAATTTTTTTGTGCAAGTTGATATCTTCCCATAATTTAAAAACGCAAAGTTTGAATTTTTTATAAAATAAAGTTTAAAATGCTAATTTTAAACTAAAGCAAAGGAATACATATACACACATATACAGAAGGAACTTAGGTGCTAATTTTAATATAAATGGTTATTTATTAAAACCTCCACCCACAAGGTATAAGATAATGTTTATCATTCACTATATGAATTAATATATATCATTCTCATACAGTCATTCAAATAAAATTGCAACAGAAAAATACATTAATGTATTTAAATTGGTAAAAAAAGTAAATTTATAAAAAATATTTTGAAAGAAATCAATTTTCATCAATCATTATTATTATCTCTTTCTAAATCTAATACCAAGAATACTATAGTTTAAACTTTTAATTATTTTTATTTGTTGAATACTTAAATATCTATTTTATTTTAATATCCAAACATGTTTTTATTTGTTTAAAGAAATTAATAGAAGTATTAAGTTACAAATGAAAAAAGAAAAACCAAGAAAATTAATTTGTCAAAAGCTTAAATATACGTAATAAAAAATTATTTTCTTAATTTCTTATCTTTTTGAAGTTTAACAAATAATCAATAATATTATGTATATTAATTTAACTCAATCACATAAAATATTTACAAAAAGTTAATTTCAGTATTGATGTTTAAATAAACAATCAGAAAATGTTTTGGTTCACATTATTTAACTAGTAGTTAATCAATATATTCATTAAAGCTACAACCTAATTAAGATTCATTACTCCATCATTATAGTTATTAATTAATAATATAAAAAAATATGTAATAAATTTTAATTAGATAAAAGAAATAATTAACAAAATAAAAAAACTTAAAGTAATATTAATTAAATAATTACATTGGTTCCAAAAGGACATCTTTCTAATTACAATTTGAGACTCTAAATTACAGATCTCTAGTTCAAATTATGAAATAAGATATGAGATGAAAGAGTGTTACCATTTACTTGTGGTAGAATAACCTAGTATCACTTGTGCCATTTATTTATGATTTATTTTACTTATATAATGCGTTTGAGAGGTGTGGAACTTCTGTGGAAGAAAAAATATTATAACTTTACTTCATTATTCCTTAAATCATTAAATATTTTTATCCTTATCATCATTTTTTTTCTTTTTTAACTTCTCAATATTAATTAATCAAATCAAACTAAGGGTGTGAAACATTTGTACAGTAAAAAAAGAATTTGTTTTTTTTTTTTAATATCTAACAATAGAATTCTTAGAATATACACTTTCGTTTTTAGGTAAAGTCTTGTTTAATAAAAGCTTTAAATTTCTTTTTTTTTTTTGGGTTTTGTTTTTATAATTTTTAATTATATATTTATATTAGAATAATGTTTCATCCATTTTGCGTAAGGTTGCCTTTCTCTAAAAGAAATTATTTATAAGAAACTAAAATTAAATAATATGATAAATAAATAATATTAATTAGGGAAAAAATAGTAATACTTATAAAAGAAAGATAATTATTTCAAAATATTAATTTTCAAAACAAAAACAACTATAGAAAATTAAGTTAATTTAAAAATGGATAAATCGATAATTTTAAAATTTAATTCACAACTAAATATTATAATCAATTATAATTTTTATTTGTGCAATTTTTTTGACACATAAATAGTATGCAAAGCTATTTAATTGTATAAAAATAAGTAAATTTTCGTGGAAAATCATTTTGATTATAAAGAAAAAAACTTTTTAAAAAATTGCATGTGACAAATATGTCATTTCGACCTATTAAAAAACGTAAGCTAATAATAATAATCTAGAAATTAAAAAATCACGTCATACTTTCCCCACAAGCTAAAAACAAAAAAAAAAGGGAAAAAGCTCATCACTATTCTTTTTCTATCACCAAAAAAAATAAAAAAACCCAAAAACTTATACTTTTCCTCTCTTAAACCCCATTTTCTTGCAACGAGATTTTGACTTGATGGCAAAAAGAAAATTTGTGGATTTGATCCAACTTTGAATTCAATTACACGTTTGAAATTAGCCAAAATTTTGAAATCCCTTCTTCTTTTTAGCAAAATAAATGAATATATTTTTTGACTTTTGAAAAGCCTGCTTGAAATTCATTACACCCTTCAAATACTTCATCCAACCATAGCCTAGAAGAAGAAATTTAATAAGGGCTTGATCCCACTTTCAACAAGAAATATTAGTGTTTTCACATTTTAGGTTCGTTTAATTCTTTTAGTCATAACTTATACTTAACACTCATTGGTTTAGAAATAAAAAAGTAGCCAACATTTCAAACAAATAAAAAAGAAAGAAAAAGTAGACAGAATAACGCAGATCTTCCTGCATTTTAAAAAAAAAAGTCATAAAAGACGAATCAATTGCTTTAAGAAATGCAAACTTTCCAACTTTCAGAAAATTTGCATCATAATCATATTTTTTTTTTATAAAGGCGTTTGATTAAAAAAAAAGAAGATTATTAATCATATTTTTATTTTTGATTATTTAATTATTATATTTGGTTATACAATATTTTCGAGTATCAAGAATGTAAGATTATTAGTAATATCAAAATAGGGCTTCAATATCAAATAAATTACATACTAAATCAATACCCAAAAATATTTTAACCATAAAATTTTTTTTTGACATCTAACTATGTTCATAGTTAAATTTTTTTGTTTTTTCCTTTTTAAAAAAATAGATTTAAATTTTATTTTAGAGAAAAAAATACTACATCAATCAACTTAATAAAATATTTTGATAATTTTTATTTTTCCTGCTTTGCATACCCTTTTAAATGCATTTTGATAACCAAATATACAATATGCATGAATCCAAATAAATTTGTTTTGCCAAAATACGTGATCCCCGCTAATTTCCCTTCCACAAAGAAAGAAAAATAAAATTTTAAGAAAGATTAGTGCAAATAAAACTTGTAACTGAATTAAGTTCACTGTCATGTATAACGGATCCAGGAATTATAATTGGTGATGCAAATTAACATATATGTACAATATTATGCATAAAAAGGATATAAATAAAAATTAATTTGTTTACTTAAAGTTTTTATTTCTATTGAGTGTATGTTTTAACTTCATTTAATGAAATATAATAATTAATGATAACTTTAGTATATATTTTTAAAATTAAAATATATTAAACAAATTTTAATTATTTAAAATTATTATTTTATTTTTAAAATAATTGTTTTTTATTATTTAATTAATTTATTATTATTATTTAAATAATTTGATAAATTTAATTCATAAATAAAATTAGAAATTAAATAAATAAAAATGTGCCAGATAGATAAAAATATAGTTTATATAATAGTTTAGTATGAAAATATAATTTAATATTAAAAAGATTACGATTTTCAAAAAATTATAATCTAATATATAAAAGGACTACGATTTTTAAAAAAATCATAGTTTATATAGATAAAATTGTAGATTAATATACATATAAGCTTTGATTTTTGAAAAAACTCATAGTCTAATATAAAAAAAACTATAACTTTTTAAAAAATCGTAATCTAATAGTAAAAAACCGTAATTTTTAAAATTTTTCTTCAAGTTCCCTGGCTGCCCCCACCCTAATCAACTGTGTTTCCTTTTTTCCATCATAATAAAGAAATGAAAAGAAAAAAAATTGGAAACATCTCAATTGACGCCAACGCCAGTTGGAGGAAGACTTCATAAGTCTGTCAGGAAGTCTTTCAAATTATTCATGATTTACGTGGTCTTGCAATCACTTTGGATCTATTTGGTTGGATATTAAAATTAGTTTTAATAAAATTAAAAATAGTGGTAGATATAAAATAGATTATTGTAATAAAAAAATTAAAATCAGTAGTAAAATGTATTTGAATACAAAAATAATAATAATGATGAGATGAATTATAATAAAAAAATTATCATTAAAAACATTAAATTAAAATTATATGTAATAAAATATTTAAATTATTATTAAATTATTTTGTCAAATAATGATTTTATTAATAAATAATTAAAAGTTATTTATTAATTTATTATATAATAATAAATTTTATTTTTATATTAAATTTACAATATTATTTTATAAATTTTAAGTAAAAAAAAGAAATAAAAAATTAAGTGATGAACTTGAAAGAGAAAACAAAAAAAAATAAATAAACAAATAAAGGGCCATTGAGTACTAGAACTCAAAACTCCATTGAACGGTGAAAATCACATCACACTATAAAATTATTTGGATTGCACAGTTACGGGTGAAATAATTTTTAATGGCAACTGCATCTCTATTAGCAAATATATGGCAATTGCGCCAATTATGGAGCTTTGAATGGAGTTTATGTATCTTTATCAAGGACACCTATATGTTCAAAGTTTTTTTAACCAAATATATGTTCAAAGTTCATTTACTAGTTAATACAAGATTATATGTTTTAAGTTTTCTCATTTATCAATAACATAAAAATGAATTTTTTTTTATTTTTTATTTTTTTGAACAATTATTTATTTAAAATATTTATTGAAGAATTAAGTCTTAATAAAATACATTTAATTTTTAAACATTATTATATAAATGTCATGAAAATTATAATTGATTTATTCATTCTGTGCATATTTAAAAATAGAATAAGAATAAAATATGCTTCGCTCACTAAGGATGATAACAATTCAATTTAGATCGGATTCAGTTCTTTTTTTTTTATTACATAATATTAAGAAAACTTAAAATCCGATTCGAATCCGAATCGAATCGAACCAAATTTTACCAATTCGGTTTATCAATTTTTAATTTTTAAATTTTTATATATTATTTAGTTATAAAATTTTAATATATTTATGTAAATTTTGATATAATTTTTTTTTATTTTATAAAAATTAAAAATATATATAAAAACTAAAAATATATATATAATTCGATTCAGTTCATTTTTTTCTGTTTTTTATTTTTTGATCTAAAATTTGATTCGAATTTAATATATATTTAATATTTAAACTTAATTCAATAGAATAAAAAATAATCCGAACTAAACAAACACCACAATTTCAAATCAATTTTCAAATTTTTTAAGTTTTTTCTCACCCTGTCGCTCACACCCTACCTGCCCCACCCTAGTTAATTGCCTTTCTCCTTTTCCCACCATAACAAAGAAAAAACGTAAGAAAGGAAAAGAGAAGAAAAAGTAGAAACATCAGAAATTGACGCCAATGTGGATTAGAGGAAGACTTGAGAAGTCTTCCAAGGTGTGTTTCACGTCATTCATGATCTACTTGGTTTTGCAAGGATTTGATCACACCGTAATCTGTACTCAATTAATCCCGACATGTTTTCACCACATTCATGACTTACGGTGTTGAGTTGACTCGTGCGTGTACCACATTTACTCATATATTAGTCTTCATAGAAATTAACTGGAAAAGGGTTTAGCCGTGTTATCCACGCCAGCCAATGTAATTTTTCCTTAAATAATTAACAAAATATATATTCCTTTGAACTATCCAAATCATGGCTACTTTTTTAATATTATTCTAAGTCCTATTGTTTCTCATGCTTGTGTCGGTTCAGCCATCCTTTGTTTATCCAAATGTAATCATAAATATTATTATTATATTTAATAAAACCTTATTTTATGTGAAAACTTAACCAAAATTTAACATTTTACATGCTCAAACTAAAATTTTAATATTTTAATATAGTAGGTTCATTGTTAATATTAATTTACACAATTCCTTTATTAAGAAATATTACACGATTTTAATAATTACATGAAAAAAAAAACTTTTTAACATAAACATTTAGCAAATAATAAGTACATATCTATGGTAAACATCTAATCTTAATCAATTTAAATTTGTTTGATTTTTGGTGTTCGATATCAACTTCTTATTTGAGCTAACTTAAACATTTAAATTGAATTTAATTTGTGTGAACTTATTTTAGATGAATCATTTCTTTCATTTTACATGGATTAAAGTCTAATCCAATTCAATTTGAGATAATTTGAAATTAGGTCATAGGGTATTAAAAGCCCAAAGTTGATAGTGAAAGCCTAGAATACATTTTAAAGCCCAAAAATTCAAAGGCCCAATTTTATTTAAATATTTCAATTAAATGAGAAATTAGACCAAAAAATAAAATGGTAAGAACACAGACCGAAGCTGGCACTACTAGCAGCCACTGCGTTGCACCCTGCACCCTACCTTCAGTACCCTGCACCCTTAAACCATTAGCCACCAGCTCTGATAAGGTGTTGAACATTGGACCTTGTGACCCTAACCTATAGATAAAGACTAAGGGATTACTCGACTGGAGGAAGATACACACAAGAGAGTTCACAGAAAAAAAAAAATACACAAAAATTGGTAGAGAAAGCCACGATTCCCATTCGACCAATTTCCCACTACCCTTCAACTACTGTTATAGACACCAAAACTAGCCCTTTCATGACCACCATCGACCAAAAAAACCAACCATAACGCCACCAAAGTACCTTTAGCTGAGCTCCCCTCACCATTGACACTCCCTCAACTCCACACCCATGATTCTCAACACTTCCCAGAGAGTAACCCCAATTCCCATTTGGCAACCGCCCAAGCCTCTAACACAGCCTACTTCCCCAACAAGCAGCAAAATCCCATAAGGCCAGTTCCCCCTCTTGGATTCCTGCTTCCAACTGAGCACACTTAGCCAACCTACAACCTCCTTTCACCATCAGCTCTAGTAGCACCCTTCACCACACCACTAGTTCCTACAAACTATTAGTATTATTTTCTCTATTAGTATTATTTTCTATTTCATCATTTTTTTACTTAAAAAATTTTTCCTTTAATTCTTTTGTTTTTTAATTAGATAATTTCTTTTAAAGAAATCCAATATATGTGAACAAGCGGCACATTATTTCACCCTTTTTTTTTAATTTGGTTTTTTTTTTTATTTTAATCAAATAATTGACAACAAACACAATCGATATATTAAGTTTCTAAGAAAAATGTTAGTTAAAAGTATGCATAATAAAATAACCCGTATTAGATAGGTGCATTCTTTTTATTTGGAATTGAATTAGGAGTTTTTCACAAAAAAATAAGACCAAGATAAAGATAGATTTATGATGTTCCATTTTGCCTTAACAATAAATATATGTACATTAAATTATATTTTAAATTATTTTTTTAATTTTATAGTTATATATATGTAACACATTAATAAAGTTATTATTTAATATCTTAAGTTAATAAAAATACTATATTTATGCATAATTAAAATACAATCCATCAATCCATCATATAAATTTGATTCATTTTAACTTTTGTTTGACTCTTGTTCGAGGTCTCAATGTGTTACCTTCAGTTTTTTTCAATTTTTTTCATTTTTTCAATTTTTTTTCATTTTTATTTTTATTTAAACTTTTTATTCTTTATTTTTTATTTAGATAAATTTTGTGAAAAGAATTATATAAGTGCTCATGTGACACCTTAACTTGTTTTTGTTTTTCTTTTGATTTTTTTAATTAGATAAATTTTCAACAAAATGAGAGATTGATAGGAATGGCCAAATAATTTGTATCCAATGGGCTTCCATACAATTGAGAAGTTTACACAGTACCCAAACGAGCTTCCTTTTTCTTTTTTCTTTTTTTAATCTTTTTAGTGAAAGTAATTTTGGACTTTTTGTTAACCCGAATAGCCTGATGCAATTGGCCCGCTGACAATTCAATTGAACTTTTAAAACGGGTCGAAATTGAACAATTCAATTGAACTATTAACAAAAAAATCATTCAAGCCCTATCTTTTTATTACAATCCATCAACCCCTCTAACATATTTTTGCATCAAATTAAGGTATTATTTGGACAAAAAAATTAACATTGAGCTAACTTTTTTCCCTCATTAAGATAAAATTTCATGTGACATTAATAAAATAGTTATATTATATATATATATTCACCCGCATAACTTTTGGGTTTATTAATTTTTATTCAATTTGGTTTTGTATAGAGATCAGCTGGTCTAAGTTTGTTATTGCAGACGGTCATTCTTCCCTTATGCATTTTTCCTTTTAATGTTTTGCTAATTTAAACAAATATCCATGTATAAAATTCAGTAATCTGCAAAGAAATTTGCTATGGGTGGTTTTATTTTGTAGTATCAAATTTGGAATAAATTACAATTCAGAGCCAGTATCATAGTCCTTGAAAGACATGAGCACCGGTTAAGTTTCAACTGTGATTTTGCCTATGGGACGGCTTTTAATCCCCTTGGAGCAATAAAGGTTGCTTATTACTAGGCTACTTGGACTGTCTCAATGACATAATAGATTTATATAATTTGATTAAATGCTTTTAGGGAACCATGTTCGTCACTTTGGAACTATGATGGTGATTAGCATTAAAAAAAAAGGAAAAATTGTCTGAATTTACTGTGTGCATTTTCCCTGACATATTTGCCCTTTCTCCATGCGTACCAGCTGCAGACTAGATCTCAGCTTCGCCCATTTCATCAACTAATTGATTCATTTAATATATTACTAACAAGAATTAGTAGTTTCATTCCAGACTTAATCAATGTGTGTTTGAGTTCAGTCATAACTCATATCTGGTTATTAATATAATAATAGATGTATTTGATAAATAATGACTATTTTTTAACTTTCTCCTGGAGTTTTATATTATTGAAATAGAAGGCAGTGGTAAATCAATAACAAATATTTGATTGCTATTAGTTAGAGAATCAGTTTCCACAGACTTTTGGAGTCTGGAATCTCATATTTTTCTTAACATAATTTTGAAATCAGCATTTATTTCTTTTATATTTCATTCTCCATGTAGATGTTTATCTCTTTCCGAGATATTAATAATACTTTTATTTTCTTTTTTCTTTTTGGGTGCAGACAGTAGATTCAATTTTTTGGTATTAAAGTTCCCATTAGCCTAATGGAACTGAATGCTCTGTTTCGTGCATTGATAATGCATTTTAAGTATGCAAATCAAATGTTGATAATTTAGGTCAGTATCCTTTATGTTTAACATTCTAAGTTGATGGATTTGACTTTCATTTCTATGAAAGAAACTAGAAATTCTTTTTTCCTTTCTCTTTTATTGTATTTGTGTAGTCAATATTGTTTCACTATTTTGGTAAAATACAAAAAAAACAATAACCACTAGAGTTTATATCAATGACAGTTGAAATGAATAGGTGATGTAACCCAGTTGGAGTCAAAAGTTGGATCTAAAGATGTTAATGGAAGATTTGTGATATATTATAATATCTTCAACCATCTGGATACGGCTAGTTTATTTATGGAATGAGCATTCTGTTACTTTTTACTGCTTTTGGACCATCCCTTGTTAACATAG
>NW_019167926.1:271107-325211 GCF_002303985.1 Durio zibethinus | reverse complement strand
GAACCTTTTTTACACCTAAATATGTTCATAGTTAAATTTCTTTTTTTCCTTTTTTAAGAAAATAGATTCAAATTTTATTTTAGAGAAGAAATAATACATCAATCAACTTAATAAAATATTTTGATAATTTTTATTTTTCTTCCTTTGCATACCCTTTTAAATGCACTTTGATAACCGAATATACAATATGCATGAATCCAAACAAATTTGTTTTGCCAAAATACGTCACCCCCACTAATTTCCCTTCCATAAATAAAAAAAAAATAAAATTTTAAGAGGGATTAGTGCAAATAAAACTTGAAACTGAATTAAGCTCACTACCATACATAACGGATCTAGGAATTATCATTGGTGATGCAAATTAATATATATGTACAATATTATGCATAAAAAGGATATAAATAAAAATTAATTCATGTAATAAAGGTGGACATCTACGCTCATAGTAATTTAATTTACTTAAGTTTTTATTTCTATTGAGTGTATGTTTTAACTTCATTTAAATTTTTTTAATGAAATATAATAATTAATGATAACTTTTGTATATATTTTTAAATTTTTTTAATTTTTAAAATTAAAATATGTTAAACAAATTTTAATTATTTAAAATTATTATTTTATTTTTAAAATAATTATTTTTTATTATTTAATTAATTTTATTCTTATTTTTAAATAATTTGATAAATTTAATTCATACATAAAATTAGAAGTTAAATAAATAAAAATGTGCCAGATAGATAAAAAAATAATTTATATATAATAGTTTAGTATAAAAAATATAGTTTAGTATTAAAAAGATTACGATTTTCAAAAAATTATAGTCTAATATATAAAAGGACAACGATTTTTAAAAAAATCATAGTTTATATAGATAAAATTGTAGTTTAATATACCTATAAACTTTGATTTTTGAAAAAATTCTTTGTCTAATATAAAAAAAAAAAACTATAACTTTTAAAAAAATCGTAATCTAATGGTTAAAAACAGTAATTTTAAAAAAGGGTTTTTCAAGTTCCCTGGCTGCCCCACCCTAATCAACTGTGTTTCTTTTTTCCCATCATAATAAAGAAATGAAAAGAAAAAAGGGTTAGAAACATCCCAATTGACGCCAACGCCAATTGGAGGAAGATTTCAGAAGTCTTTCAGGAAGTCTTTCGCACATTATTTACGTGGTATTGCAATCACTTTGGATCTATTTGGTTGGATATTAAAATTAGTTTTAATAAAATTAAAAATAGTGGTAGATATAAAATAGATTATCGTAATAAAAAATTAAAATCAGTTGTAAAATGTTTTTGAATACAAAAATAATGACAATGATGAGATGAATTATAGTAAAAAAAATTATTATTAAAGATATTAAATTAAAATTATATGTAATAAAAATTTTAAATTATTTAATATTTATAAAATTAATAAATTATTAATAAATTATTTTATGTCAAATAATGATTTTATTAATAAATGATTAAAAGTTATTTATTAATTTACTATTTAATAATAAAATTTATTTTATATTAAATTTACAAAATTATTTTATAATTTGTACGTAAAAAAAGAAATAAAAAATTTTAGGTAATTAACTTGAACTAGAAAAACAAATAAATAAATAAAAAGGCAAATGAGTACTAGAACTAAAAACTCCATTGAGCGATGTAAATCACATCATATTGTAGACACCTTAATTGATCCGAGCCCAGGCTCATTGGGCCTAGTTTAATAGGATTCGGGCCTAAGCCCATTAGGCCCATTTCAATGGGGTCCAAGTAGATAGGCCTAACTTTTTGTTATTTTATTTTTCTTTTTATTCTTGTTTTTATTTTGATTTATTATTATTATTATTATTATTTATTTTAAGATAATAGGATATTAGTAAAAAAAAAAGAGGGGAAAAATTGCAAATTCTATCTTGCATAGACACTGGCAAAATTACATTTGGTTTCAATCTCTCTAGGATAATTCCTAAGTTTTCTGATAATGTGAAAACCCAATTGAAGGGGGATTCCTAATTGATCAAAAATTTTTTTGATCAGATTCTATAAATACAACCTTGAACACAACACATGAGGGAACACAAAAAAGATCACATAGAAACACAAATCAGAAATCATAGGCAGAAAGCAATCAGAAAAGTTTTTGAAGATTTTTGGGTTTAGGAAAAAAAAAGCAATTTTTCTAAAAAAATCTAAAAATTTCAAGATTTTGGCGAAATTTTTTAGTTTTTGGTGAATTTTTCGACACCGTTTGAATTATCCAGTGAATTTTTTGGTGCCAGTTGAATTTTTTGACAAGGGGTTTTAGAACCTAATGAAGATTCTAGCAAAGTTTGAATTTTTTGGTGATCGTCTAGTGAACCAACCCAGATTCTGATGATAATTTCTAGAATTCAGTTGATATTCAACCGAAAATTCAACCAAGTTAGAGAGAAAAGAGAGAAACAAAGGGAAGAGAGAGAAGGGAAAAATGGGATATGAGGTAGAAAGCTTGAAATTAGCATTTTATAGCGGCTCCAAAATGGCATCATTTTGCCATTTTAATTCAACCCAAGATTCGCGTGTTTTACTACAGCGTGACCCGACTCGAAGCGCAACCTAACTTTTGACCCGTCTCTAACTTTTGACTCAAGTTGAGCTGAGTCGCGAGTCGTGACCTGAGCTGTGCCAATCCAACCCCTTCCTGTGTCTGTAGCCAAGCCGAATTCCAGCCACCAATAGAGCTGTTTTTTGGTTTTTCTTTGGTATTTTTTTATTTATTTTATTTAGTATTTTTCTTAGTTTTTTTTCTTAGTATTTTTTCTTTCATGATTAAATTTAGAAAAAAAATAAAAAAGGTAAAAAATAAAATAAATTTTGGGAATAAATATTAATTATCCAATGATGGAATTTATAGAAATTTCAAATGGTAAATTTCTATAAAATTCCTAGGTGAGAAATTTTGTCTAAATTTGTCCCAAATTGTGGAATAATTTAGATAAAGTTTTAATAACAATAATTAATATTTATTTTCAAAAGAAAAAAAAAAGAAGAAAAAAATATATTGATAAAAAATTTGGAATTAAGTACAAATTACCTAAGGATGAGATTCTTAGAAATTTCAAATGGTAAATTTCTAAAAAATCTCTAGGTAGGAAATTTTCTCTAAATTTGTCCTAAATTGTGGAATAATTTAGATGAAATTTCAATAAAAGTAATTGCATTTTTTTCCAAATTTGTTTGAAAATATTTGATAATTATCCAAGGATAAGATTCTTAGAAATTTCGAATAGTAAATTTCTAAGAAATCTTTAGGTGAGAAATTTTATCTAAATTTGTCCAAAATGGTGGAATAATATAGATGAAGTTTCAGTAAAAATAATTGTCATATTATTTTTTTTCCAACATAAAAAAAAAGAAATAGAAAGAATTTCTAAATAGGCTCAAATGTTTGAAACTTTAGAAATTCTAAAAAATATGTTTCTAAATTGACCCAAATGGTCAAAAATTTATAAATCCAACAAAAAATAAAAATAAAAAAATTCTAAATAGGCCCAAATGGTGGAAATTTTAAAATTTTCAAAAAAGAAAATATTTTTAATTTGGCCTAAATGGTGGAATAATTAGAGATATTTTTGACAAAAAATAATAAATAAACCTTTTTTCGATGACAAAGCCTCTTCAAGATATCAAATGGGATTCTTGAATACTCTTAAGGTGAGAAAATAATTTTTTAAGAAATCTTAAGAATTATTTTCAATATTTAACATTAAATTTTAAAACCATTAGAACCAAGACCTTAGGATGAATTTAAAATAATATGGTACCATCCTTCGAATAGGCATGTGAGGTTGCTATAACTTTCCCCACATGTAACCAAACTCCTAAACCCTGTTCTGATTTGTAGACCCGAATTTATTCTTTTAGGGACCCTTAATCGAGCTTAGGAGCTCCTTAAAAAGATAGATTCTTTAGGTGGCTAATCACACCTAGATAAAAAAGATTGGTGGCGACTCCTTAATTTGTTAAATCTAGCTATAGATTTATGGATCGATATGGTATGGTAGTTTGGTAACTTCACTAGGGACAGCTATAGAGAGCCAGGCCATAACATTTTGAATTTATCCTATCCTTTGGTCTAATGGTTTTATATTGTAACTATTTGTTTACTAACATTCTTCCTTTTTTATCTTGTATTTTATTTTTGGGGGATGAACCTATATGTTCCTTCATACACACTATTACATGCATTTGCATTACATGAGCTCTATACTTGAGCTCTGTTCCTTTTAGGAGGGAGTAAAGTACCTATGCTCTCATGAAATGATAATCTCTATAATGGCTAGCGAAATGCTCTCACTCAAATTGAATCCTTTTCGTTTGTAACCTATGATAGGTAAAGATTGGACTGCCTTACTAGTCCGTGATGGACAATGATGTAAGGAACAATTTGGGAACCTTTAGTAGTCAAAGTCATCTAACCCCGCATATAGTTCACACTTAAGAGGCTAGCCCTAAAATAGAGCCTTTCTTACCCAATGATAGTTGTAAACCAAAGTTAAAATGTAAGAAGGAACAATTTGTGACTTGCTAACCATTTTGATCGTCTAACTTTGTGCATTATTTTCATTGTCATATGTAACATTATGCATCTGTATCACTTTCATTTCATCCATGGAACTAACCATGTTGTTTGTTTGATTTTATGCATCTGCATCATTTCATTCTATGCATCATTTTCATGATCATGTTTTAACATTATCATTTGCATCATTCTTATTTCATCCATAAAAATGTATATTTCATTCATGCATTAACATACCAAACATAAAGCATAGTATCTTATTTCTAATCATAATTATGGTGCTTAAGGTTCAAGGATAGCTCAACCAACCAAAAATCTCACACAATTAACTCATCAGTACAACACAAGAACTTGAGCTAGACAAATGGAACAAGAAAATTTTAATCCTCTCGAGAGATAAAAAAAGCTCAAAAGAAGCTAGAAAGGGAGTTGAATAGGATTTTGGAGGCTTTGAACAAACTAAATAAAGGGAAAGGTATGAAGAAAGTACTAGCCAACAAGACCATCTTTCACAAGAGGTGGATGACTCATTGTACCCTCCTAGTTTTGGGCCACATCAAGCCCAACCTACACAAGGTCCATTACCACAGTAGTTTACCTATCATGTAGGGTACACACACCATGGAATGCCATTTGCTTCAAATTTAAGGTAATATCAGAGTTATGTAAATCCTATCTTTATTGAGAAGGTGGTAGAACCCATACCAGTCCCTAATTTAGATGATCTAGAAGAGAAAGAGAAGTTGAGGCCCAAGGAGAAAGAGACTTTAGAAGCCTCAAAAGCTGAACAAAAAATAAACTTGTTAAAGAAAAGGCTGCAAGCAGTGGAAAGAGTTAGTTTTTATGGATCAGTGGATGCTACTGGGCTCTGTTTAATCCCAGATATGGTAATTCATCCAAAATTCAAAGTACCAGAGTTCAAAAAGTATGATGGTACAAAGTGCTCAAAGACTCATTTACCATGCACTGTAAAAAAATGACAGCCCATGCCCATAATGAAAAGTTGCTAATGCATGTTTCTAAGACAGCCTTACTGGCTCTGCTGCAAGATGGTATGTTCAGTTAGATAGGACCTATATTCGTTCTTAGAGTGATATGGCCCATGCCTTTATTAATCAGTATCAACATATTATAAACTTGGCCCTTGATCATCTTTTTTTGTAGAATATGGAAATAAAAACAATTGAATCATTCAAGGAATATGCCCAGAGGTGAATAGATGTAGCTTCTCAAGTGCAATGCCCTTTGACTAAAAAAAACCATAATGTTGTTTGTCAGTACCCTGAAATCTCTTTATTATGAAAAAATGATAGGGAATACAACAAAGAATTTTATCGACATGGTGATCTCAAGTGAAATCATTGAAAATACCATTAGAAATGACAAGTTGAAAGAAGGGGAAACCAAGAAGGCATCAGAAAAGAAAGAGATTGAAACTCAAGCTGTGAGTTTTGATAGACAATTCAATGGATATCAATCTTATCCACCATAAGGTTACTCCTCATACTATCTAGTTGTGAACAATACCTCATCTAACCCATACCAACCAACTCTCTTGTTATCTTATCCATTAACATACCAGCTTGTTTTCAGCCCTCAGGCTCTTGTATACGACTTTAAGATTCAACCTTACTCGAAACCCCAAATTCAGTCTGTTAACCCAACAAGTGGTTCATGAGAGCAACGAATTACCTGAGAAAAACTCGTATTTGATTCAATCCCTATGACTTATACAAAATTATACCGAGAGCTCTATAATAACCACTTGATTGCCTCAGTCGAGTGGAGGTAATTAAGCCACCTTATCCTAAGTGGTATGATCCTACAGTCAACTGTGACTACTATTATGGAATTACTGGCCATTCCACTAAAAATTACACAGCTCTAAAGTATAAGGTGCAATAGTTAATCAAGGATAGGATGATAAGTTTTGATCAAGGAATAGCAACAACATCTAATGTTAGTGGCAATCCATTGCCTAATCATAATGTAAATGCTTTAAGTGAGAATCAAGAACACATTGATCCAAAAAGGCCTGAAAGCTGCAATAAATCAATGAGCTAAATGTTAAGAAAGATCCTTCACTCTATTGCATGGGGCATAATTTTCGATGTTAATGCTGGTTGAAAGTTTCTTATCATTTTAGGTTTTTTTTAGAGTAATGTTAGGATTTCTTTTATGCAATAAGATTTCATTTGTTATCATTTTAATAAAAGTCAAGGATAACACTTTTTATTATATTTTCTCTTTCATTCAACCATGGTTCCATACTTTGTTACCTTTCATAACTTCTCATTCCTGTTCTTAATTTCAGATGCTGAATATTTAGACAATGATAACAATAATTTTGAAATCTAATTTTCAAAACTTGTTCACATTGATCTAACAAGACCATTTGAGCAAAAGAAGCTAGCTACTAGTAGATATGGATAGGTCTTGAAAATGTACAAAGATCTATGAGCTGATTTTTGTTCAATAGATGAAGTTCAAAGAAAGCATTCACATTTGAGATAAAAAATGGCCATCTTTCTTTTACCATTTGAAGAACCATTCATTGCTACCCCTTTAAGCCTATTATGATTTTTTTTCTAAAGAACCTTGACCAAGGATCACCTTCTACACTGGGGGGCTTTTTTTGAAAAAAGAAAAAAAGGCAAAAGATCGTAAAAGATATTAAAGAGAGAAAAAAAAGCAAAATGAAAGAAAGAGAGAAAAGAAAAATGCCACAAACAAGTTGGGGCAAAGTAATGAGAATCTTTTTGTGAGGAATGAAAAAAAAAGTAGGAAATGATGTGGAATGGGGCAAAATGCCAAGTTGTTTCGAATGATGAGAAATGATTCTTTGGTTTTGAACTCTTTAAACACATATTTTGAGCCTATTTTACCTATTTCTTTCATGACCCTTCACCATGGCCTACATTACAACCTTTAAAAGTTCATTTGGATCAAATGTGAGTGCTTGAATTGAATGATCATATGTTGGGCTAAGGCATACTCATGATGAAACGACAGAATCATGCTTCGTTGCTCTAGAGATTGATGTGGAAGAGATATCAATAATGAAAGAAAAAAAAAGAAAAGAAAAAGAGGAAAAAAAGAAAAAAAGAGAAAGGAAAAAGAGAAAAATGAAACATGGAAAAAATGAAAAAATAAAAAAAAGAAAAATAGAAGGAAAAAAAGAAAATGAAAGAATGGAAAAGAAAAGATGAAAATGAGATAAAAGGAAGACTCAAATTGAAAACCCGAAAGGGCGATTTAGGTAGAAAAAACATTTGAGCTAAAAGTTTGATGGACAGTTTTAACATATGGAGGATTGAGGTATCTAAAGATCTCTTGAAACTTGGGCAAAGTTTAATGAGCTCAAAATGATTTTGACAATCAATGGAGTGAGTTTTTGAAAAAAAAATCCTGGATTAATGTTTAGAATTGTTTGGATATACCATTCATTCCAATGACATACATCCAATTTGTTTCTTTCCCCACTTGTTTTTCATTGATTACTTTTTTTGTAATTCACCTTGTGTTCTCTTATTGTTACATCCCTAGAATAAATCGAGGAAATGTATGAGTGCATTATATTTGTCATGATTTGAAGTGTGATGAATGAATGACAATGTGCATAAAAAAAATCGTGCATTCCTTTGAAGAGAAATCCAAGATGATAAGGGAAAAAATGAAGAGAT
Organism: Durio zibethinus; assembly: GCF_002303985.1. The sequence continues at coordinate 316,971 of NW_019167926.1, read as the reverse complement.
GGTAAAAACCTAAAAAAGAATGATTTGAAAAGTCACATAGTGTGATCAAATGATGAATATGGTGATGGGTTGGTCAACAAATGAAGAGAGTGCAAAAACCTTGAAAGGTGATATGACCAAGTGATGAATATGGGATGAATTGGTCGACATAACTTGTGAGTTATGGTCAAATGGTGAGAATAATGTGGACCAGTGGGCAAAATTTGTTCTAAAATGGTTAGTGCTGAGAAACCTATGATCGGTGACCAAGTGATAGGGGATAGAATTTATTCCAATATGGCTAGTACTAAGGGGCCTGTGAGTTATGCTTAAATGATATGGGTTAATGGATGAAATTTATGTTGAAATTGCTAGTACTGAGGAGTCTGTGAGTTGTGATTAAATGATATGAGGCAATAGACGAAACTTGTTCTGGAATTATTAATGCTGAGAAGCCTATGAATGGTGATCAAGTGATGAAAATAATGATGATCAGTTGATGAAACTTGTTCTAAAGTGTTGAGAAGCTAAACAAGCAGAAAATGTGAGATGATGGAGTCTTGAGAACTATGTTACCACATTTTGATTAGAATTTCATGACATTGATATATGCATTACATGCATTATGTTGGCATTATTTTTTGGAGAATGTTTAAAACTTTGGTTTGGATATGCATTTGCATTATCCGGTAAACATTTAAATCATGGTTAAGAATATGGCATTGTGAGAATCTAGATTGTTGCATTTGCATCATTGAGAAAACATTTGCATTATTGATCATGACATTTATTGTATGCACAATTTTGAGTCACTTGAAAAAGAAATTGGGAATCTTTTGATGAGAATTTTTGAGTTCTTAAATGAGAATATTTGAATTTCAAATGAGAATCTTTGAGGTGTGAAACCCAAAATTTTTCAAATGTGAACCTTTGAACTCAAATCAGAAGCTTTGAACTTTCAAATGAGAATCTTCAAAATTTGAATGGGAGTCTTTAAATGTTGGATGCAAGTCTTGTAATTTACAAATGCAAATCTTGAAATCTTGCAAAACTGAAATTTTAAGAATTAAATTTCAGTAAATTCTTGCGAAGCTGAAAGGTTCTTGTGAATCTGAACCTTTTATTTTCGAACTCAAATTGTAAATCTTTAATTTTTCATCACAAATTTCATTAGACACGATCTATGACTCCTCTAGACATGTTTGTCAATGAGCCTTTTATTTTCCAAAGTTGTGCTGCCTCTATTTTCCAAAGTTGTGGTACCTCTGTTTAAAGGAGCAATTTATATTTCCAAAGTTGTTGTGCCTCTGTTTAGAGGAACAATTTATTTTTCAAAGTTGTGGTGCCTCCGTTTAGAGGAGCAATTTATTTTTTCAAAGTCGTTGAGCCTCTATTTAGAAGAGTTTTCTTTATTTAAAAAAAATGAAAAATGAATGCGTTGGGATAATCATATGCAGGGTGTCTATATCTTTGCACAATTCCTGCTGCACAGGAAATGCACAAAGAGGGGCAACTGTAGACACTTTAATTGGCCTGGCCCTAGACCCATTGGGCTTGGTTCAAAGGATTTGAGCTTAAGCCCATTGGGCCCATTTCAATGGGGTCCAAGTAAATAGGCCTAACTTTTTGTTATTTTATTTTATTTTTATTCTTGTTTTTATTTTGATTTATTATTATTATTATTTATTTTAAGATAATAGGATATTAGTAAAAAAAGGGGGGAAATTACAAATTCTGCCATGCATAAGCACTGGCAGAATTACATTTAGTTTCAATCTCTTTAGGATAATTCCTAAGTTTTCTGATAATGTGAAAACCCAATTGAATGGGGATTCCTAATTGATCAAAAACTTTTCTGATTTGATTCTATAAATATAGCCTTGAACACAACACACAAGGGAACATAGAAAAGATCACACAGAAATAGAAATAAAAAATCACAGGCAGAAAGCAATCATAAAGGTTTTTGAAGATTTTTGGGTTTTGGAAGAAAAAAGTAATTTTTCTGGAAAAATCTAAAAAACTCCTAGATTCTAATGAAATTTTCCAAATTTTGGTGAATTTTTCGGCGTTAGTTGAATTTTTTGGCAAGGGTTTCTAGAATTCGATGAAGATTCTGGTGAAGTTTGAATTTTTCAATGACCGTCTGACGAACCAACCTAGATTTCGATGATAATTTCCAAAATCCAATTAATATTCAACCAGGTTAGAGAGAAGGGAAAGAAAAGAAAGGGAAAAGAGAGAAAGGGAAAAGGAGATCTAAGGCAGAAAGCTTGAAATTAGCCTTTTTATAGTGGCTCCAAAACGGCGTCATTTTAGCGTTTTAATTTAACCCAAGATCCACGCGTTTTACTGCAAGGCGACCTGATTCGAAGCGCAACCCGCCTTTTGACCCATTTCCAACTTTTGACTCAAGCCGAGCTAAGTCACGAGCCATGACCCGAGCCGCGCCGTTCTAGCCCTTTCTTGTGTCTGTAGCCTAGTCGAATTCTAGCCACCTACAAAGCCATTTTTTGGTTTTTCTTTGGTATTTTATTTATTTATTTTATTTAGTATTTTTCTTGGTTTTTTTCTCTTAGTATTTTTTTTCTTTCATGATTAAATTTTAAAAAAATAAAAAGGTTAAAAATAAAATAAATTTTGGGAATAAATATTAATTATCTAATGATAGAATTTATAGAAATTTCAAATGGTAAATTTCTATAAAATTTCTAGGTGAGAAATTTTGTCTAAATTTATCCCAAATGGTGGAATAATTTAGATAAAGTTTTAATAACAATAATTAATATTTTATTTTCAAAACAAAAAAATAAAAAAAATTGATAAAAATTTAGGAATTAAGTACAAATTACCCAATGATAAGATTCTTAGAAATTTTAAATGGTAAATTTTTAAGAAATCTCTAGGTGAGAAATTTTCTCTAAATTTGTCCCAAATGGTGGAATAATTTAGATGAAATTTCAATAAAAGTAATTGTATTCTTTTCCAAATTTGTATGAAAATATTTAATAATTATCCGAGGATGAGATTCTTAGAAATTTCAAATGGTAAATTTCTAAGAAATCTTTAGGTGAGAAATTTTATCTAAATTTGTCCCAAATGGTAGAATAATTTAGATGAAGTTTCAATAAAAATAATTGTCATATTATTTTCTTTCCAACAAAAAAAAAGAATTACTAAATAAGCCCAAATGGTGGAAACTTTAGAAATTCTAAAAAATATGTTTCTAAATTGACCCAAATGGTAAAAAATTTAGAAATCCAACAAAAAATAAAAAATAAAAAGAATTTCTAAATAGACCCAAATGATGAAAAATTTAGAAATTCTAAAAGAGAAAATATTTTTAATTTGGCCCAAATGGTGGAATAATCAGATATATTTTTGACAAAAAATAATAAATAAACCCTCTTTCAATGACGGACCCTCTTTAAGATATCAAATGGGATTCTTAAATACTCTTGAGGTGAAGAAATATTTTTTTAAGAGTTCTACCAAATTGATGGAGAATCTTAAGAATTATTTTCAATATTTAATATTAAATTTTAAAATCATTAGAACCAAGACCCTAGGATGAATTTAAAATAATATGGTACCATCCTTCGGATGGGCATGTGGGGGTACTATAACCTTTCCCACATGTAACTGAACTCCTAAACCCTGTTTTGATTTGTAGGCTTAAACCTATTGTTTTAGGGACCCTTAGTCGAGCTTAGGAGCTCCTTAAAAGGATAGATTCTTTAGGTGACCAATCACACCTAGATAAAAAAGATTGGTGGCGACTCCTTAATTTGTTAAGTCTAGCATAGATTTACGGATCATATGGTATGACAAACACTATAAAATTATTTGGATTGCATTTGACAAGTATGTCATTTTGACCAATTTAAAAAAAAAAAGGTAAGTAAACAATAATAATCAAGACATTAAAAAATACCGTCATACTTTCCCCACATGCTAAAAGCAAAAAAAGAGTAAAAAACTTACTTATCACTATTGTCTTTCTATCTCAAAAAAAAAAAAAACCAAAAAAACAAAAGCTTAAACTTTTTCTCTCTTAAACCCCATTTTCCTACTACGAGATCTTGACTTGATGGCAAAAAAGAGATTTGGTGGATTTGATCCAACTTTGAATTCAATTACACATTTGAAATTTGCCAAAAAATTGAAATCCCTTCTTCTTTTTAGCAAAATAAATGAATTTATTTTTTGACTTTTGAAAAGCCTGCTTGAAATTCATTACACCCTTCAAATACTTCATCCAACCATAGCCTAGAAGAAGAAATTTAATAAGGGCTTGATCCCACTTTCAACAAGAAATATTAGTGTTTTCACATTTTAGGATGTTTTAATTCTTTTAGTCATAACTTTATACTTAACACTCATTGGTTTAGAAATAAAAAAGTAGCCAACATTTCAAACAAATAAAAAAGAAAGAAAAAAGTAGACAGAATGACGCAGATCTTCCTGCATTTAAAAAAAAAAGGTGATAAAAGACAAATCAATTGCTTTAAGAAATGCAAACTTTCCAACTTTCAGAAAATTTGCATCATAATCATTTTTTTTTATAGAATCGTTTGATTCAAAAGAAAGAAGATTATTAATCATATTTTTATTTTTAATTATTTAATTATTACATTTGGTTATACAATATTTTCCAGAATTAAGAATGTAAGATTATTAGTAATATCAAAATAGGGCTTCAATATCAAATAAATTACATACTAATCGGTACCCAAAATATTTTAACCACAAACCCTTTTTGACACCTAACTATGTTCATAGTTAAATTTCTTTGTTTTTCTTTTTTTAAGAAAATAGATTCAAATTTTATTTTAGAGAAGAAATAATACATCAATCAATGAATAAAATATTTCGATAATTTTTATTTTTCTTGCTTTGCATACCCTTTTAAATGCATTTTGATAACCAAATATACAATATGCATGAATCCAAACAAATTTGTTTTGTCAAAACACGTGACCCCCACTAATTTTCCTTCCATAAAGAAAGAAAAATAAAATTTTAAGAAGGATTAGTGCAAATAAAACTTGGAACTGAATTAAGCTCACCAACATGCATAACGGATCCAAGAATTATAATTGCTGTTGCAAATTAATATATGTGTACAATATTATGCATAAAAAGGACATAAATAAAAATTAATTCGTGTAATAACAGTGGACATCTACGCTCATAGTAATTTAGCTTACTTAAGTTTTTATTTCTATTGAGTGTATGTTTTAACTTCATTTGAATTTTTTTAATGAAATATAATAATTAGTGATAACTTTTGCCTATATTTTTAAAATTTTTTAATTTTTAAAATTAAAATATATTAAAGAAATTTTAATTATTTAAAATAATGATTTTATTATTAAAATAATTATTTTTATTATTTAATTAATTTTATTCTTATTTTTTTAAATAATTTGATAAATTTAATTCATACATAAAATTAGAAATTAAATAAATAAAAATGTGCCAGATAGATAAAAATATAGTTTATATATAATAGTTTAGTATGAAAAATATAGTTTAATATTAAAAAGATTACAACTTTCAAAAAATTATAATCAAATATATAAAAGGACTACGATTTTTAAAAAAAATCATAGTCTATATAGATAAATTTGCAGTTTAATATACCTAAAAACTTTGATTTTTGAAAAAAATCAGTCTAATATAAAAAGACTAACTTTTTTAAAAAACCGTAATCTAATAGTAAAAAACCTTAATTATTAAATTTTTTTTTCAAGCACCCTAGCTGCCCCCAATCAACTGTGTTTCATTTTTTAAACCACAATAAAAAAATGAAAAGAAAAAAAAAAGATTAGAAACATCTCAATTGACGCCAACGTCAATTGGAGGAAGACTTCATAAGTCTTAGGAAGTCTTTTAAAACTACTATAAGAGTAATATCACACCCTACCTGCCCCAACCTAGTTAGCTGCCTTTCTACGTAATAAAGAAAAAAAACGTAAGAAAGGAAAAGACAAGAAAAGTAGAAATATCTAAAATTGACGCCAATGTCAATTGGAGGAAGACTTGAGATGTCTGTCAAGAAGAGTTTCACGTCATTCATGATTTACTTGGGTTTGCAATGATTTGATCACAACCTTGCGGTCTTGAGTTGACTCTCGCGTGTAACAGATTAACTAATTTATTATTGCCATGAAACACGTTAGTTTGTTAGTCTTTGTGGAAATTAACTAGAGAGGGGTTGAATAAATACCTGACCATCCGTTCTAGTCAATGTAATTTATACTTAAATAATTAATAAAATATATATTCCTTTGAACTGTCCAAATCATGGCTTCTTTCTTAATATCATTTCAAGTTTTGTTGTTTTTCATGCTTGTGTAGGTTCGGTCATCTTATGTTTATCTAGATGAAATTATAAAATATTATTTTTATTTAGCTAAACTTTATTTTACATAAAAAGTTAAGGAAATTTCAACATTTCACACGCTCAAACTAAAATTTTAATATTTTAAATATAGTAGGTTCATTGTTAGTGTTAATTTACACAATTCCTTTATTTAGGATTATTACACAATTTTAATATATAATTACAAGAAAACAAAACTTTTGAACATGATCATTTAGCTAATAATAAGTGCATCTATTTTCCTGTTAAAAAGTCACATTAAAATCACTGACCTACCTCCAATTCAAAAAAGAAAAAAAAAAACAAAAACAAAAACAAAAAATGTTTGATGCAAATGGAAAAGAAGCTTTTAACCAAAAGTTTCCAGAGAACAATGTTACTATCCAACACTACTGTGAAACTAAAACTTAAAAAAAAAAAATTCCTAATCTCTCTTTCTTTTTATGTTAATTTCTGATTAAATTCTCCCTCTACTATATTTAAGTGATTTGCTTTTATTTAACCCATTAACGTTGCATATATAAGAAGTAATTTATTTTTAAAGATTTAACTAATTTTAATTTCATTTATTAATGAATTGTTACCATTAGTGAATCAAATATTTAACTACAGATATATTAGATTGCTTAAACATTTCAATACAAAGGAGAGAAAAAAGGAGATTGAGAAAGCAAATTATACTCGTACCAAGAATTATTATCCAAATTGTTAGCACCTAATTAGCCACAAACTCCATGACCAATAGTTCTCCCAATTTGATGATCGTGAAAAGATTGGGTAATGGAAACTATTGACTGGCAACGACTTGAGCAACCTATTTCGTGGTTGGCCGAAGTTGGGCATTGTCATTCAAGCATGCAAATGCTACCTTCGTAGTAAATACTATATCCTCTGCAACTTGGTTTTCTGGTGGTGAGAGATGCTGGTTTAACGCATCTTTAATAAAATCTGTAGGTCATTAGGTACAAAAGCCGATGTCGATGCCAACGTCGATGATGATAAACATGATATAAGATCACCAGGATGTCTTCCCATAAGAACTTCCATTGTTAGAATCCCAAAACTATACGCATCACATTTCTCATCTACCTTCATTGTATAAGCAAACTTTACTTAAAGAAATATATCTAATCCATGTCCTTTATTAAGCAACAAATATATCTAACCAATACACTATTACATAAAAACATTGAGAAGATTATAAAATATATGTTAAAAAGAAATTGTGAATATTTAGAAGATTATTTGAAAATTGAAATTCAAAGGTTCAAATAAAATTTTACATTCCGTTCATCAATTTGATATATTGAATATTGAAAAATTAAGTGTTAAACTTTAAAAATTAATTACACATTTGATACTTGAATTATAGTCAAATTGATACTTAAATTTTGAAAATTTACAATCATGATACTACTTGAACTTTGTTTTAACGCATCACTTTGCACACAAAACTAACACTTTTAATTCAATGATTACATGTTTAAAGCATCTTAAGAAAAAGAGATCAATAAATACCTGGAGCTATGTACCTGAAAGTGCCAGCAAGTGAGGTCCAAGTGGAAGTATAGGGCTTTAAAAGCCTGGCTGTTTCAAAATCTAAGACATGAGCCTCATAATCCAAATCCAGAAGAACATTATTGCTGGAAATGTCTCGATGAATAATAGGTAGTGAGTGGTCATGATGCATATAAGACAAGGCATAGGCCACTCCTTTTACAACATTTAACCTCTTCTCCCAATCCAACTCCATTGCCTCGTCCTTATTCCTTAACACCATTTTCAAACTTCCCCTTTCTACAAACTCATAAACCAAAAATGAGTTCTTTGGATGTGAACAAAAGCCATACAGCTTCACAATGTTACGATGCCTTATTTCTGATAAACCATGAATCTCGCTTTCAAAGGCTTTCAAGTTGTTAGAAATCATGTTGTTTTCAGATTGGAGAAGTTTCTTCACTGCAACCACCTCACCAATGAGTAGCACTGTTTTGTAAATAGCTCCATAGCCTCCTGAATGCAATTGTTGGAGCTGAAATCTTCAGTGGCTTCAATAATGTTCTCATAGAGTATTCTTCCATTATATCCCCACAATGTGAAAAAATCTCTAAGTTGTGCCTCCATTGACTCAGATTTTCTAGTTCGGTTCTTTTCCTAAAGAATAAAGAAACTTCCAGCCATGATAAAGGGTAAAAGAAGAAGACCAAAGAGTGAAAGCACAATGAAAATGATGACCTTGGTGCTTTTTCTATGACCAACGCTGTTGCTAGCAGCAGCGACGTCACAATGCATTAGTCCAGTGGCATTACCACATAGGCCCTTATTGTTTCTTAAGGCATCAAATGAAGCCTCATGAAATGCCCTAATGTTGGGAATAGGACCTACTAATTGATTGTAAGAGATATTCACAACAGTCAAGCTTTGCAAATCATTAAAAGAATTTGGGATGGAACCATTGAGCATATTGTGAGAAAGGTCCAATATTTCCAAGGAAAGTAATTTTGCAAGCTGTTGTGGTATCTCCCCAATATGTAAATTCTGACTTAAATCTAGATTTCAAGACCATATATGTAGCTTATTGAAATTGGAATGCTTTCTCCAAGTTTATTCTTGTTCAAATTCAGGTTCAATAACTTAGAGTAGTTTCCAAGTCGATTAGGAATTGATCCACTTAAATTGTTTAACGCCAAGTTAAGGTGTCGTAGGTTTGAAAGAACTCCAATCTCTGATGGAATTTTGCCTGAAAGTTGGTTACCACTTAGCAAAAGATTGAACATCAGTGTCAATGCTCCCAATTCCTTGGGAATCTCACCCATGAGATGATTTGAAGAGACATCGACTTCTTGTAATTGAGTTGCATGTTTCAGCTCAGGTGGTATGTTTCTAGAAATGTTATTATTGGAGATTCATAGGCTTGTTAAACTATGGCATTACCCCCAGTTTGAAGAAAGTTCACCATAAAATTTGTTGTTGCTTAATGCAATATAATTCAAATTGAGGATATATACCTATAGCTTCTGATATATTTCCTGTCAACTGCTTTCTTTCAAGCCTAACTTTGTAAAAGCTTTTGCAGTTTCTTATGTTGGGCTAAAAGTCTCCAATCCAATCACATCAGTGAAAGCAAAATCAAACAATAAATCAAACACGAAAAGAAACAATAATTTAACGTGGTTCGGTCTAACTAACCTACATCCACGGATAAGAAACAAGATCCACTAGTTGTAGAGAATTACAAACATACATCAAATCATCAATCTCACTCAACAATCAATACTCATAAGACACTCTCAATCTCCTCTAGTCCTATGAAGTATTCTCAATCCAAACAAACACAAACTCAAACCCCTGTGCACCCTTTCAACATAACCAAACACATACCCATATGCTCTCATACATCATACCTATGTGGACCCTCTCAGTCTCCTCTAGTACACTCACAAACAAACATACACACCCATAAGACGTAGAGCCCCAATACTCCTATGGGGTGTCTATCCCACAAAACCCTACAACTCTCTTACATCTTTTTCTCATATCTAACCCCGTAGAGACTTCACCTATTTATAACCATACAAACTTGCCCATTAAGAATCCCTCTCCTCTTAGAATTCTTCTCCTGTAAGTCAAACTTGCCTATTAAGAATCCCTTTCCTTTTAGAATTCTTCTCTTGCAAGTCAAACTTACCTATTAAGAATCCTCTTTCTCTTAGAATTCTTCTTTTGCAAGTCTTCTTGTCCATCAAGCAATATCTGACAAATCTCAAACAAATCTCTAACAAATCCCAAACAAATCTCTTATGGGATATGAGTCATTATTCCCAACATCTTAAACTTGATGGGTTCAGACCTGTCAAATTGTTGTTGATAGCCCCAAGATATATGAGTTGTCCACCGAGGCATACATTCTCATGTAATGGACCACCGAGATGGTTGTCCGATATTTGGAATGATTCCAAACGAGTAAGATTGCTGAACGAAGGAATTAGCCCTGATAAATGATTATATAGAAGACTTAACCCCACAAGCTTCGTCCTATTTCCAATTGAAGCAGGAATTGAACCAGAAAACATATTTTGATCAAGGTAGAGAGTAGATAAGCTGGTCAAGTTTCCTAGGGAAGCAGAGATTGAACCCGAGAAATTGTTATAAAAGAAAATAAGTTCTGTAAGAGATACAAGCATCCCTATCTCTTGAGGTATTGAACCGAAAAGCTTATTTTCTAAAAGGTAAAGTGTAGACAATTTGGTTAAGTTTCCTATGAAAGCAGGGATGACACCAGCGAGATTATCACTTTACAACTGCATTGTGATAAGAGATCCAAGCTGTCTTATTTCACTGGGGATAGAACCAGAAAGGTTATTTCCATACAGATAAAGCCATACCAATTTACTTAGGTTTCCCAGAGATGTTGGGATAGGACCAGTTATTTGGTTTATTGAAAGATCAAGCATATTGAGTGACTTCATCATTCTAACTTCTCTAGGTATGGCACCATTGAGACTATTGTCAACTAGGAGAAGTTGGGACAAATTATACAAGCTTCCAATAGAAATAGGTGTTGGACCGGTGAGATTGTTTGCTACAAGGAGAAGTAGAGAAAGTGAACTCAACCTTCCGATTTTAGATGGAATACTTCCGGAGAAATTGTCAAGCCCAGTGAGCTTGGAAAGGTTCCAAACCTCTCCAGGAATAGAACCACGTAGATGGTTATAAGAGAAAAAGATGTAGGAAACTGAACTCAACCTCCCAATTTCTTGTGGAATGGAACCATTGATCTCACTATTTGATAAGGAAATCAACTCAAGACTTTTCAATAAGCCAATTTCGGATGGAATATTCCCAGAAAAAGTATTTAATGTCTATGTGATTTGTTCTAACTTTAAATAAAAAATCTTTTTTCATCATAGATTTTTTTATTACAAAAAAAAATCGATGGTGATTTAACATATGAATAAAAAATTTAAGAGGAGAGAAGTGAAATCATTAAAAATATGTAAATACATTATTTTTTAATGTGTTTGATAAGAAAAATATATAAAATAGATAAAAATATATTTTTTATTTATTATTTGATAAATATATATTTTTTAATTTGTAAGCTAAATAGAGGTGAAAATTAGAATTGAATTTTTTTCATCTAAGATTCTTATATGAAGTTTTGATTTTTATAATATTTTATTTAATATCTTGGAATCAAGTTATTTGATAATTAAAACGAAATTATAACTTTAAAATCTATATCGACTTATAATATTTTATTTACCCAAGTCTTTTGCATAAGCAGTATAATACCCTAGTCGACTCAAAATCGACAAGTTATGCCATTTTTAAATTAGTTTGTTCTCTTCTGTGTATGTTTAAATAATTCATATTTGACATGTCTATTTGAGATGGAAACAATACCCTGAATGCTCCATGGCCAAGTAGAAGTGTTTTGAGCCAAACCTATTTGCAATGAGGTATAAAAGCTTGGTCTATTTGGCAAGCAGCGAGGACGCCCCAATGACCCTGCGATGTGGCTGCCTTGCTAGAGTTTATGGACTTAATATTGAGCACGTAGGGAAAGTTGACTTGCGGTCGTTTATCAGTGTCGGAAGCAAGTTTTTTCAAGAGATTTTTTTTTATCCTCCCCAGAATTTGGCAAGTTCAATTAACATTTCTGGCCATGGCTGCAAAGTTCAAAGTTTCTAAGCGGAAATGGTACTCAGCTGTGAGATGGTCCAAAAGGTTGTGGTCTGGAGGGGATGTTAACCTTAAACTGTATTTTGCTTATTTGTATCTTGTTTCTTCTATGTATTTATTCGGCTATGAAATTTCTGACTTTCAACTTTCTTTTGCTTCTTTCCTTGGGCAATAATACCTGTTTGACACAAATATATTCATTTTTTATTATATTTGGAGTATATATTCATATACGATGAATCTATTGAACACAAGAAAAAAAATAAAGAGGCATGGAAATATGGCTATTAGTATTGAAGGATGTAATTTCGTCGAATCAAGCTGATGCATTGTGAAATTTAATTCGATTAGATTCAAAAGTTTGGGGTTTAAAATTTGATTTGATTTCGATCGAATTTTTTTTCATGTTTAAGTACAGCTCATAATTTAATTATGTCACTTGAGTTTGGCTTGGTAGACTAGATTAAGTTAAGTACAATTGTAAATACATTAAACACTATTTTTATCATTTATTTATATATATTAAATATATTAAAAATAAAAGTCTAATTAGGCTCTTGAATCTCTTGACTAGAATATTAAACTATTCAAATTAGGCTTGATTTATTATTCGAGTAATTCGAATTTGAGCTTGATTTGATAGTAAACAAATTGAATCGAATAGTTCACGAATAGCTTGATTTGTTTACTCTTATAACATTGTTCTTAAATCAAAGCTTAAAAGATTTATACACATGTTTGGGAGAAAGAAAAAGAAAAGGAATGAGATACTAAATTAAAATAAATTTTTGGACTCAGTTTTAACTTAGTATATTTTTTAAATTTGCTTTGTCTTGTTTAAATCACCACACAATAATAATGATAAAAGAAATTTTGGTTTTTATTTATTTTTTTGGGACATTATGAAAATACAAATAATTTTAATTATCTTATTCTCGTATACTATTTTTTTTTTCTTTCACTTGGGCAATTAAATTATTAAAAATGAATTTATTTCAAAATTTTTTAAAGTTCAAATGTATATTTTTCGTATCAAACATAAAGAAAAAGTAATCGAAAAGAGTATTCTTCTTTAAAAAAGAAAAAGTAAAACATTAACCTAAAACTAAAAGCCAAATGACGAACGTTTTTTTGGTTATAAAATTTTGTCACATGATTTGTGAGTGAAACTTTCGTTCTACCAATTTTGGCTGGTTTAAACTAGTATTCATTTGTAGTTTAAAAGGTATTATTTTCAACAGGATTTTGTTTGACCGGCTTGTATTGAATAAGATCATAGAAAAGATTTTGAAGGGGATTTTCTTTCTTTTATCATTTTTGAAATGGTTGGTTATTACAACTTATTGATTTTTCTGTACTTCTCATAATATACAGATCCGAAAATCTATAGCTAAATTTTACTAATGAATGGAGTCGCTACCAATCTTTTTTATTTAAGTGTAATTGGCCACCTAAGGAATTTATTCCTTTAAAGAGCTTCTAAGCTTGACTAAGGGTTCCTAAAAGAATAAGTTCGAATTTACTAACTAGAACAGGGTTCGGAATCGGTTACATGTAGGGAAGGTTATAGCACCCCCACATGCCCATCCAAAGGATGGTATCATATTATTTTGAATTTATCCTATGATCTTGAGTCTAATGTTTTCAAATTTTAAGTTAAATATTGGAAATAATTTTTAAGATTCTCTATCAATTTGGTAGAACTCTTAAAAAATACTTTCTCACCTCAAAAGTATTCAAGAATCCCATTTGATTTCTTGAAGAGGCTCCGTCATAAAAAAAAAGGTTTATTTATTATTTTTTTATTATTATCATTTTTTTGTTGAAAATAAATCTAATTATTCCACCATTTGGGCCAAATTAGAAATATTTTCTCTTTTTTTTTATTTTTTCTTGGAAAGAAAATAATATGACAATTATTTTTATTGAAATTTCATTTAAATTATTCCACTATTTAGGCCAAATTTAGATGAAATTTCGCACCTAGAGATTTATTAGAAATTTACCATTTGAAATTTTTAAGAATCTCATCCTTGGATAATTATCACATATTTTCAACCAAAAATCTTTTGTTTGGACAAAGAATACAATTACTTTTATTGAAACTTTCATCTAAATTATTCCACTATTTGGGACAAATTTAGAGAAAACTTTTCACCTAGAGATTTCTTAGGAATTTACCATTTGAAATATCTAAGAATCTCATCATTGGGTAATTTGTATTTAATTCCCACAATTTTTATATTTTTTTTCATTTATTATTATTATTTTTTGTTTGAAAATAAATATTAATTATTTTTATTGAAACTTTATCTAAATTATTACATCATTTGGGCCAAATTTAGACAAATTTCTCACCTAGGAATTTTATAGAAATTTACCATTTGAAATTTTTATAAATTGTATCATTGGATAAATAATATTATTCCCAAAATTTTATTTTTATTATTATTATTTTTTCTAAATTCAATCATGTAAAAAAAACATATAAAAATAAATAAATAAATAAAATACTAAAAAAATACCAAAAATGGCTCGACTGGACCGGATCGAGATGGCTCGACTACAAACTCAGAAAGAGGCTAGAACAGTGCGGCTCGAGGCAAGCGGCTTGGCTCAACACGGCTAAGGGTTTGGCTAGCACATGGGTTAGAAACGGGTTCACGCTCAGGTTAGGTCACCCGATGGCAAAACGAGCAAATCCTCAAGGATAATGAAGGTCAAAATGACGTCGTTTCGTAGGGGATATAAAAAGCTGAGTTCAGTTCTTTTTCCTCAGATCCCTCATCCCCATTCTTTCTTCCCTTTCTTCTCTCTCTTTCTCTCTCTGGCACCCCAAGAACACCGATTGAATTTCACTGGATTCTGAAAATTTTGGTTAGAATCTAGGTTTTTGCCGGTAGTTCATCGAAAAGTTCAATGGTTTCTGGAGTTGTTATGCCAAAAACTATGCAGCTAGGGGAAAAATTGGGGATATTGTCAAAAAATTCAACTGGTGCTGAAAAAGTAACCAAAAAATTCAACCGGTGCCTAAAAATTTCGTCAAAATCTGGAAATTTTTCATAAAATTTTCAGAAAAAAAGTCAAAAATTCAAAAAAAAATTCCTAATAATCCTAGGATTCCCATAGCCCCTCTAAATACTTTTTGCCCACTTCTGCTTTCTGTTTGCCCTATTTTTTGTGTTTCTCTCTTTGTTTTTCTCTCTTTGTTTTTCTCTTTTCCTTTCTGTTCAGTGTGTCAATTGATAGGGAAAATTAAAGGAATTCTAGTTCGATTGTGAATCCTCCTCAGATCATCACAAAACAGATTCAATCCATGTATAATTCTACCACCTTAACCATGGCTAAATTTACTTATTTATTTATTTATTTTTTAATTATCCTAATATTTATTATCATCTAATAACCAAAAATTAATCTGAAAAAAAAGAACATAAAATAAAAAAAATCTAGAAGAAAAACAAATAAATATATCAGCATGAATAAATAATTAAGCCCAAATCTTTGGGCTTGACTGACCCCATTGGACCAAGCCCAATTGATTTGGGCCTGGATCAAATTGGGTGTTTACAATTGCCCCTCTTTGCGCATTTCCTGTGCAACAAGAATTGTGCAAAGACATAAACACCCCACTTATGCTAACACATTCATTTTTTTCTTTTTTTTTTTTCTAAAAAAGACACTAAAATTTGCTAAATGACTCAAAACTCTTCTAAGCAGAGATTCACAATTTCAACTTTGAAAAAGTAAACAAGGTTCCTCTAATCAGAGGCTCAATGACTTTGGAAAAATAAATAAAGCTCATCTAAAGAGAGGCTCAATGACTTTGGAAAATAAATAAAGCTCCTCTAAACAAAGGCTTAACGACTTTGGGAAAAATAAATAAAGCTCATCTAATCAGAGGCTCAACAACTTTTGAAAAAAATAAACAAAGCTTCTCTAATTAGAGGCTTAACAACTTTTGAAAAATAAAAAAAAATCCTTTAATCAGAGGCTCAACAACTTTTGAAAAAAATAAACAAAGCTCCTCTAATCAGAGACTCAACAACTTTTGAAAATAAATAAAGCTCCTCTAAGCAGAGGCTCAACGACTATGAAGAAAATAAATAAAGCTCCTCTAAACAAAGGCTCAATGACTTTTGAAAAATAAGTTGCTCCTCTAAACAGAGGTACCACAACTTTGAAAAGTAAATACTCCTCTAAACAGAGCACCACAACTTTGAAAAATAAATGCTCAATGACAATCATGTCTAAAGGAGTTATAGATCGTGTTTGAAGGAATTTTGT
Source organism: Durio zibethinus (assembly GCF_002303985.1). The sequence goes on along the minus strand of NW_019167926.1, from coordinate 300,632 downwards.
AATGGAAACTCAAAGATTCACAATTTGAGTTCAACATTCAAAGGTTCAGATTTGCAAGAACCTTTCAACTTCGCAAGAATTTACTGAAATTTGATTCTCAAAATTTTAATTTCATAAAAATTCAAATTTGCAAGATCTCAAGATTCACATTTGCAACTTGCAAGACTGGCATCTAACATTTAAAGATCATCATTTAACTTGAAGATTCACATCCAAAAGTTCAAGGCTTTTCACTTGAATTCAAAGGTAAGCATTTGGCAAACTTGGGATTCACATCCAAAAAGTCTAAAGCTTTTTGTTTGAATTTTGGAGATTCACATCCAAAAGTTCAAAGCTTCTCAATTGAGTTTAGAGGCTCACATGCAATAAAACTTAGAGTTTTCACATCTAAGTTCAAAAGTTCTCACTTAAAAAATTTAGAGATTTGTATCCAAAAGTGGAGTTTGAAGCTTTGAATTTTGGAGATTCACATCCAAAAGTTTGAAGATTCACATTCGATGAACTTTAGGGCTTCACACCTCAAAGATTCTCATTTTGAAACCCAAAGATTCTCATTTGAGTTTGAAGATTGACAAATTTTAGACTTCACACCTCAAATATTCTTATTTTGAAACTCAAAGATTCTCCTTTGAGAACTCAAAAATTCTCATCAAAATATTCACAATTTATTTTTCAAGTGACTCAAAAATTTGCATGAATGAATGTCATGACCAAAGATGCAAATGCCTTCTTAATGATGCAAATGCAATAACCTAGATTCTCATAGTGCCATGCATGTCCAAACAAAGTTTTAATTCATCAAATTATGTGCATGTACTATTTAAACAACGATGCTTATATGATACATGTAATGCAGACATATGAAATCCTAAAAAACTATGGTAATATGGCTCTCAAGACTCCATCATTTTGAGCTTCTTAGCAATAGCCATCTTAGAATAAATTCTATCTTCTATCACTTGGTCATCACTCATAAGTTTCTCAGTACAAATTTCATCCTTCATCACCTGATCATCGTTCATAGATTTCTCAATATTTTTAGAGCAAATTTCATCCTCCATCACTTGATCATTGTTCATGGGCTTTTTAGCACCAATTTCACCCATTGGCCCATACTTTTTCATCACAACTCATAGGTTATGTTGACCAATTTATCCCCATATTCATTACTTAGACATACTTTTTTTAAAAAAAATTTGCCTCATTTTCATTTTGTTGACCAATCCATCATTATATTCCTTATTTGGTCACACCATTGTGTCGCTCAAATTCCATCCTATTATCCTGGATATCTCTTAAAGGAAACAAGATCTCTTTAAGCACAATATCATCATTCATCATCGATTTCAAATCATGACAAATATAATACACTCGTATATTTTCTTGATTTATTCTAGAGATGTAACAATAAGGAAACACAGGGTGATTTGAGAGAAAGGTAATCAATGAAGGACGAGTTTGGTGCAAAACAAACAAGGAAAGAAATAAATTGGATACATGTCATTGGGATGAATAGTATATCTAAACAATGAATATCCAGATAATTTTGAACATTAATTTAGGATTCTTTTTCAAAAACTCATTCCATTGACTATCAAAATCATTTTGAGCTCATTAAACTTCGTCCTAGCTTTGAGGGATCCTCAAATGTCTTTGATCTTCCTTTCATGTGAATCGTTTGTCCAACTCTCAACTTAGAAAATTTTCTACTCAGATCGCCCTTTTGGGTTTTCAACTTGAGTCTCCCTTTTTCATCTTTTTTTCATTCTCTTTTTTCTTTTTTTTCTCTTATTTTTCATTTTTTTCATTTTCATTTTTTCATTTTTTTCATCCATTTTCCCATTTTTTCCTCTTTCCCTTTTTCATCTTTTTTCATCCATTATTGATATCTCACACACATTAATATCTAGAGCAATATATCGTGATTCTATTACTTTATCATAAGCATGCCTTTGCCCAACATATGATCATTCAATTCGAGCATTCACATTTGATCCAAATGGACTTTTCAAGGTTGTAATGTGGGCCATGGTGAGGGATCAAAAAAAGATAAAATAGGCTCAAAACATGTGTTTAAAGGTTTCAAAACCAAAGGATCATTAATTATTTGATGCAACTTGGCCTTTTGCCCCATTATTTCAATACTTTTTCTTTTTTGTTTTCATTGATCTCATTCTTCAAAAAAGGAGTCCCCTTATTTTGCCCCAAATCACGTGTGACATTCATTTTATTTTTTTCTCTTTTTCTTTGTTTTACTTTTTTCTTTCTTTTCTTTCTATCTTTAAGATCTTTTACGATTTTTTTTGCCATTTTTTTCAAAAAAAAAAAATACCCCACAGTGTAGAGGTGATCCTTGGTTAGGGTTTTTTAGAAAAAAAAATCATAATAGGCTCAAAGAGGTAGCAATGAATGGTTTTTTGATTGGTAAAAGAAAGATGACCATTTTTCATCTCAAATGTGAATGCTTTCCTTGAATATCATCTATTAAGCAAAAATAAGCTCATGGATTTGTATAGAAGACTGCACATCTTCAAGATATATTAATTTCATATCTATTAGTAGCTGGCTTTCTTCGCTTAAATAGTCTCCTCAAATCAATGTGAATAAGTTCTCAAAATTAAATCTCAGAATTATTGTTATCATTGTCTAAACATTCACCATTCAAAATTTGAGAATAGGAGTGGAGAGTTATTAAAGGTAACAGAGTACGTAATAATGGTTGAATGAAAGAGAAAATATAATAAAATGCATTAACTTGCCTTTATTAAAATGATAACAAATGAAATCCTATTGCATTAAAGAAATCCTAACATTACTTTAAAAGAATCCTAAAATGATAAGAAACTTTCAACCAGCCTTATCATCATTCTCCAAAATTGTGTCCTTGTGCAATCAGGTGGAGGATCTTTATTATTTGCCCTTTGATTCATTATAGCTCTTCAAGCCTTTTTGAATTAACATGTTATTGATTCTCATTCAGAGCATTGACATTATGATTAGGCAATAGATTGCCACTAACATTAGGTGTTGTTGCTCTTCTTTAATCAAAACTTACCATTCCATCCCTGATTAACTGTTGCACTTTATGTTTTAGAGCAATGCAATTTTTAGTGGAATAGCCAACAATTTCATAGTGGTAGTCATAGTGAGTTGCAGGATCATACCACTTAGGATAAAGTGGCTTAAAACTCTACACAGATGGGGGCAATCAAGTGGCTATTATAGAGCTCACGATATAACTCCATATAAATCATGGGGATTAGATCAAATACGAGTTTTTTTCGAGTAATTCATTACTCTCGTGAACCATTTGCTAGGCTAACAGGATGCATTTGGGGTCTTGTAGGAGTTTGAATGCTAAAGATGTATATGGGAGCTTGGGGGCTAAAAATGGGTTGGTATGTGGATGAATAAGGTGGTTATGGAGCTAGCTGGTATGGATAAGATGAGGCATTGTTCAGAGCAGGATAGTATGGAGAGTAATCTTGGGGTGAATAGGGTTGATATCCCTTGAATTGTTTGTCGAAGTTCACAACTTGAGCTTTAGTCTTTTTTTTCTCTGATGCCTTCTTGGTTTCTCCTCCTTCCAACTTGCCATTTTTAATGGCATTCTCAATGATTTCACCTGAGATCACCATGTCAGCAAAATTTTTTGTTGCATTCCCTATCATCTTTTTATAATAGGGAGATATCAAAGTGCTGACAAATAGTACTACGATCTCTTTCTCAGTTAGAGGAGGCTGTACTTGAGAAGTAATATCCTTTCACCTCTAGGCGTATTCCTTAAAAGACTCATTTACCTTTTTTTCCAGGTACTGTAAAGATAAACGATCAGGAGCCAAATCCATAATATGCTAATATTGATTGATAAAGTCATGGGCCATATTGTTCCAAGAACGGATGCAAGTTCTATCCAGCTAAACATACCATCTAGTAGCGGAGCTCATAAGGCTATCTTGAAAAACATGCATTAGTAATTTTTCATTATGGGCATGGGCTGCCATTTTCTGATAGTACATGGTGATATAAGTTTTTGGGCACTTTGTACCATCATATTTATCAAATTCTGATACTTTGAACTTTGTTTGAATAACCACATCTGAGACTAAGCATAGCCTAGTAGCATCAATAGAACCATAAAACCCAATTCCTCCTATAGCCCGTAACCTTTGTTTAAGCATACTAATCTTCAAATCTTCTTGAGATTTCACTTTTATCTTTTTCTTTTCTTTTTCTTTCATGTCAGCCAGATCAGGAACTTGAATTGGTTCTACTGTCTTTTCAGTAAAGACAAGATTCACATAGCTGTGATAATGCCATGGATTGGAGGTTGATGGCATTCCAAGATATGTAGGATATGTGAATTGTTGTGGTGGAACCTCTTGTGTAGATTGGGCTTGAAGTGGACCAAAACTAAGAGGATATAGGGGGTTAGTCACTTCTTATGATGTAGGGCCCTATTGGCTTATGTTTTCTTCTACTCATTTCCCCTTATTTAACTTGTTGAGAGCAACCAAAATTTTACTCAACTCATTCTCAATCTTTTCCTATGTTTTTTCCAATTTTTCAAATCGGTGAGAATTTTCTTGCTCTATTTGTTTGGCTCTGGCTCTGGTGTTGTGTGATGAGTGGGATTTCTACTGGATGGAGCTACTTTGAACCTTGAGTACCATAATTGTATGATTATTAGAAATTATGAATTCTATGTATGATATGCAAATGTATGCATGAAATATACTAATATTTACCACATCACCAATATTGATAAAAGAAATCTCCATTTGAAACTTTATTAAATAAAACTTCAAAATTACATCCTAATAAAGTCAAAGCAATATTTTAAAATCCTAAACATCATTCCTTATTTCTAATGCCTCCTTATAAACTTCCTAGCTTGTTCATAATGATTTTATGCCTTATCTAAGAAATCAAGTAATTGTCGCCTATGGACTCCCAATGGTTGCACCACAGCCTTTAAATTTTTCATTTTTTCTTCCATTTCTGATGTTTTATTTGCAACAATACATATCTGATCAAACAAATGCCTTAGATGCCTTTGTTTTTCTGTGCACATGTTTTTCTATAGCTCACTTTATTGAGCTTGTCTCCTGCATTCATCAGTCAAGGCTTCTACTTATGCTATGCGTCGATTCACTATCTCTTGTAGCATTTGGCTATGTCTATGTGCTCTAGCAGTGGCCTTTTATTCTTCCTCCACCCTCGCTTTTAACAATTCATTTTCTTTTAAAATTCGGGCAAGCTCAGGTGTGATTGATGAATGTGTCATGTCTAAATCATTAAATAAGGCTCTCCACTAATCTTTTTGCTCTGTTAGGCTTTGAACTTTTAGTTCTTGAAGCTCCAAACTCTCTTCCATTTCTTAGTTCAATCACTTATTTTCTTGTTCCAACTCATCTTTTTCAGAGTTCTTTCCACTTTAATCAAAGGATCTTGAAGAACGGGTTTTGAAGAATGCCCTAATTGTTCACTAGGAAGCACAATGTCCTCTCCCCTCTTCACATGCCATACACTATATTCTAGGGTGATGTCGTAATTAAACCTCCCTTGGTTAACCCTGGTGGTTTGCTTTCATGCTTTTTTGATCTTTTCAATCACTCTATATGCCCCTTTATCAGCGAATGAGAACTCTTACTAGTTGAGTCCATATGTTTATGGAATTAATTGCTCACATCCGGATTGTCTTCTTACCAAAGTTAGGGCATAAGTAATAGCACCCCATAGACCTAATAAGAACACCTACGGTTGATCTCCACAACTGCATAATGCTGTATCATGACACATCCAAGGTGCTCTCCATACTATCCCTTGACTATCAAAGGTTTAGAAGTAGGAAACCCATTCTTCTTTTGACTTTGCTTGAGGCCATGTGCTATAACAAAACTCCTTAATGGAGATGCTGGAATGAAGATATGGTTTGTGAAACTGACTTTCTTTGCATTCAATGTGACTATTTATCCATACATAAAGTAACTGTAGACATCCATTAAATCGCCCTTTACTAGTTCTGAGGTAAAAGTTTAGAGAATGAATGGTTTCTGCCAGAATAGTTGGTGCTGCATTGACTTGATATGCTAATTGATCCATAAAATCTATCATTGCGACATCAACATAGCCGATGACTTTTGGGAAGATCACCAGTCCATATAAAGCTATAGCCATAGCCACTAACCCCTGATCATCATCTATATGTCCCTAGATGAAATCTTGTGGAAAACTCCATGGAATAGCCTTACTTTCACCTTTTATCTTAACACATACATCGACTTGAGGTAGGCTAAGTCCAAGCATTTGCACTAGCTTTTTACGATAGCCCACCTTATTGGACCAATAAATCTTGTTTGGGTTTGGCAAATCAAAGTGAAGTAGGACCATATACTCTTCAATTGTAGGCACCATGTCTGTTTTATTGAAAATGAAACATTTATAAGAAGGATCCCAAAACTGAACGATGGCTCTAATCAAATTATCATCCACTTTCACTTAGAGTAGTGATGCTATGTCTCTATATTTATTCGCAAATGCCTTCTACCTTATTCTAATTATGTATCCCCAGACACTACTTAAATCAGCTAGATCATTTTGTTGTAGCTTGAGATGAATTCTTTCGGGCAATGATGAGATAAAATCCTTAGGCAAGCAATCTCCATGTTTTCTTTGACCTTCCTCTGACTTGATTTTCAATTGATGAGCAGATTCATAATGGATTGATGTAGACTTTGATTGCATTTGGCTTTGCATGGATGTAAGTGGGAGATCTGATTTATCAATGGTAAATATTTCCTATATAAGAATAATGTAAATGATAGTGTTAAACATGGTCATGAAAATGATGCATATAATGAAATGATATGGAAATGGTGCACTAAATTAAGCAAATAAAATGGTTAGATAACAAACTATTCCTTCTTGTGTCCTAATTTTTGGTTATATCTATTGATGGGTATGAAGGGTTCTATCTTAAATTGGTCTCTTAGGGGTGAACTACATGCAGAGTTTGGAGATTTTGACCACTAAAAGGTTTCCAAATTGTTCCTTACATCATTGTCCATCATAGACTAGTAAGGTAGTCCAATCCTCACCTATCACAAGCTACCAACGAAAATGATTCAATTTGAGTGGGAGTATTTTGCTAGCCATTACAGAGATTATTATCTCACGAGAGCATAGGTTTTTACTCCCTTCTAAGAGGGACAGAGCTTAGGTATAGACCTCATGTAATGTAAATGCATGTGATAGTGTGTGTGAAGGAACACATAGGCTTCATTCCCCAAAAATAAAATACAAGACAAAAAATGTTAATAAACAAATAATTACAATGTAAAACCATTAAACCGAAGAATAGGATAAATTCAAAAATTATTGCTTGACTCTCTATAGAATCCCCAGTAGAGTCACCAAATTGTCATAACATATAGATCCGAAAATCTATAGCTAGATTTAATAAATGAATGGAGTTGCCACTAATCTTTTTTATCTAGGTGTGATTGGCCATCTAAGGAATCTATTCCTTTAAGGAGCTCCTAAGCTTGACTAAGGGTCCCGAAAAGAATAGGTTCGAGTCTACTAACCAAAACAGGGTTCGGGAGTCAATTACATGTAGGGAAGGTTATAGCACCCCCACATGCCTATCCGAAGGATGGTACCATATTATTTTGAATTTATTATATGGTCTTGAGTCTAATGATTTCAAATTTTAAGTTAAATATTGAAAACAATTTTTAAGATTCTCCATCAATTTGGTAGAACTCTTAAAAAATACTTCCTCACCTCAAGAGTATTCAAAAAGCCCATTTGATTTATTAAAGAGGCTCCGTCGTTGAAAAAAAGGTTTATTTATTATCTTTTTTTATTATCATTTTTTGTTGAAAATAAATCTAATTATTCCACCATTTGGGCCAAATTAGAAATATTTTTTTTTTTTTTTTATTTTTTCTTGGAAAGAAAATAATATGGTAATTATTTTTATTGAAATTTCATCTAAATTATTCCACCATTTAGGCCAAATTTAGAGAAATTTTTCACCTTGAGATTTATTAGAAATTTACCATTTGAAATTTCTAAGAATCTCATCCTTGGATAATTATCACATATTTTCAACCAAAAATTTTTTGTTTGGAAAAAGAATACAATTACTTTTATTGACACTTTCATCTAAATTATTCCACCATTTGGAATAAATTTAGAGAAAATTTCTCACCTAGAGATTTCTTAGGAATTTACCATTTGAAATGTCTAAGAATCTCATTATTGGGTAATTTGTATTTAATTCCCACATTTTTTATATTCTTTTTCATTTATTATTATTTTTTGTTTGAAAATAAATATTAATTATTGTTATTAAAATTTTATCTAAATTATTCCACAATTTGGGCTAAATTTAGACAAATTTCTCACCTAGGAATTCTATAGAAATTTACCATTTGAAATTTCTATAAATTGTATCATTGGATAAATAATATTTATTCCCAAAATTTTATTTTTATTATTTTTTTCTAAATTTAATCATGAAAAAAAAAACATATAAAAATAAATAAATAAATAAAATACTAAAAAAATACTAAAAACGACTCGGCTACAGACTCAGAAAAAAGTTGGAACAGCGCGATTCAGGGCACGCTGCTTGGCTCGGCACGGCTAAGGGTTTGGCTGGCACGCGCATCAGAAATGGGTTCACGCTCGGGTCAGGTCTCCCGATGGCAAAACGCGTGGATCCTTAAGGATTATGAAGGTCAAAACGACGTCGTTTCATAAGGGGTATAAAAGGCTGAGTTTAGTTCTTTTTCCTCATATCCCTCATCCCTGCTCTCTCTTTTTCCTTTTTTTTTTCTCTCTCTCTCTCTTTGGCACCCCAAGAATATCGATTGAATTTCACCGGATTCTAAACATTTTGGCCAAAATCTGGGTCATTACTGGATGTTCATCGAAAAGTTCAACGGTTTCTGGAGATGTTATGCCAGAAATTGGGTAGCTGGCTGAAAACTAGGGATATCATCGAAAAATTCAATTGATGTCGAAAAAGTAGTCAAAAAATTCAACTGGTGCCAAAAAAAATGCCAAAAATTCGAAAAAAAAATTCCTAACAATCCTAGGATTCCCGTAGCCCTTCTAAACACTTTTTGCCCACTTTTGCTTTTTGTTTACTCTATTTTTTTGTGTTTCTTTCTATTTTTCTCTTTTCCTTTCCATTCAGTGTGTCAATTTATAAGGAAAATTAGAGGAATTCTAGTTCGATTGTGAATCCTCCTTAGATCATCACAAACAGATTCAATCTATGTACAATTCTACCACCCTAACCACGGCTGAATTTACTTATTTTTTATTTATTTTTTAATTATCCTAATCTTTATCATCATCTAAAAATTAATCTGAAAAAGAAGAAAATAAAATAAAAAAATTCTAAAAGAAAAACAAATAAATATATCAACATGAATAAATAATTAAGCCCAAATCTTTGGGCTTGACTGATCCCATTGAACCAGGCCCAATTGATCTAGGCCTGGACCAAATTGGGTGTCTACAATTCTGTTCTTGAAGGAAATGCCATATTTTTCTTTATTGTTTGGATTGTTGAAATTTGGTTTAACATACTTGATATTGGGATAGGACTAAATCAGTTTTTGAGTCCTTCAAGATTAATATACTGTTTCTTTTAACTCTAAGGACATTCGTTTAAATGCGAATTGCCTTTTTCTTTTCTTTTTTTTTACATCTCCTTGTTGATTGCAGTTGCAGAATGTTTCTCAAGGTGCAGTTGCCATGGAATGTCATTATACCTGCTGAGAGCTTGGATGCCAAAGTCTTGATGCTCTGAAGGGCTATAGTGGTCCACCTTTTGGATGAATTTGCTCGGAAGAAGGCCACCAAGGATCTTTGATATTTCATGGCTGTAACAATTCTGGAGAGCATTGGAGAGGGCAGAGTTAGACAGGAACACAGGGGATGTGCTTTTCTCTGTTGTCTTCAGTGGAATCACCTTCAAGATGTTCAGAGGAGAGATTTTGGAAGGAGTTGTACACAAGGTACTAAAACATGGATTTTTCTTGAAGTGTGGACCAATCCAAAACATCTATTTGTCTCACGTAAAAATGCCCGACTATCATTATGTGCCTGGAGAGAACGCTATCTTCATGAATGACAAGCACTCAAAGATTGAGAAGTACGTTGTCATCCAATTTATTGTGATCGGAACACAGTGGATGGAAGTGGAGAGGGAATTACAGGCATTGGTAAGTTTGGAAGGTGACTACTTAGGACCAGTTTCCTAAATACAACTTTTGTTTCATCTTTGTATGATTCGGATGTTCTTGGTACTGCTTTCTTAGGAAGCAGTTGACAGTATGCGTGTTGGATGTTGAACAATTCTAGTTGTTGTAAATTCGATTGGACAAAGATGTTGAATTCTAGAGCTTACTTATGATGTTAGCTTTGTATAACTTGGTTCGGTTAAATCGGCTTTTGGTTTTTGAAGTTTTTTAAAACTGAATTGAATCGACCAACTGAACAATTTTCTCTCCCCTTGTCAAGTCTAGCTTTCCATTTCTGAAGGGTTTTTGTTTCAATGGATGGAGCAGTAGCTAAAGAAGTAGTTTGAAAGGATACCAATTACTAAGGCAAGGACTAGTTTGAAGCAATGCAAGGATGAGAAAGAAGAAAACTTGGGACATAGAGGAGATGATACCATTATTAGATTGATCGAGAAAGCTTTGTTGCACACATAGCTATATATGTAAGCTGTGAATATAAAGTAGTGAAGGTAAATATATTTATTCATTTAGAATCAAAATCAAATTGGTTTCACATTTCTACATTTGTTATAGAGAAGAATTAATGGAAGTAATTGCTATGCTTTAGTTAATTGTTTGTAGAATCCATTTTATTTCTCATGTTTAGTACTTCTGCTTCTAAGATCATTCTTTGTTTCTCAATCAAACTTCTTTCTATATTTAGTTAATTCAATTTGGATAGCAATCAATAAATAAAATTTTAATAATTTTTTTAAAGAACATTAATATTTTCATTTTACAATAATAATTATAATAATATACAACCTTAAATCTGTCTAGATATGAACCTGATTCAATCTAATTTGATTAGAAAAAAATTAACAATATAAATTTGCTCAACTCAAACTTGAAAAATTATTTAAACTTGAATTAATATGACTTTGAAATGATTCGAACTCAAATAACTCAAAAGTTAATTTGAAATTATTATTTAAAATAAATTGATTTGATTTCAAAATATAATAATTTAAACTCAAAATAATCCAAATCTAATAGTTTTAATTTCAAATAATCTGATTATCATCCGAATAATCTATACCTACAACCATCCAAACTTTCTTTTACTCTAATAATTCAATATGAAGTAAAATAACACATAAAGATGCCACCATCATATCTATAAATCTTTTCCAAAAATTATTTGTACAACTAAATTCAATATTTCAAAACAGGTCAATTCTAATGTGTGACTAATTAATGTAGAGATAACTGGCGACACTGAGAAATTTGAGTAAAATGTATTCATCCATCGATTGCCATAAGATTTTATACAATTATATCAAAGCAAGATTGTTTATTGTATTATCTCCTCATTTTAAACACTGTAAAGAAGTTTGCAAAATTTTGAAAATCCCCTAACAATGCAATCATCATGGAAAACATGCCTGCACGCATTAAGGCAACTTCGTCTCCAACCAAGAACTCCTCCAAACAAATGGTACATTGTTTCTTGGAACTCAAATCCTCAAGTCTTCTCCTTTTCTTCATGAGTAAAAGACTATCTTATCGTATCACCAAATTTTTTTTTTTCAAAATTTGAATAGAAGACTAACTAGCAGGCTTGAAATTCAATGTCATCAATGACTCATCAATCACATGAATTTTTCATATAAGCCTCCATCTTTCTATTATATCCAATTAAGTCCTTAAAAAATTATTTTTGTCTAATTAAATCTGAGTATAATTTTGTTTCATTAAGCTCTTTTTCTTAGATGAAAATTGAAAAAATAATATTATTTCTACTGCCAAATCAACATATATGCCATATTTCTTTTTATGATGCCAACATCTACATAGCATATATTGAAAATAAAAAAACTCTTTAGATGCTAATGTGGCCTATTATATGAGCCATTCGTTACATATTATGTAAATGATAGTTCAACTTAAATTTTTATGTTTTGCAATGTGAAATTGATTTAACAAAGACAATTATTACCGTTGATATGGTAAAAATAATGAATTTTAGTGGTTTTCATGTAAAATAAGACTTAATTAAATAAGAATAATGTTTTATGCTTTCAATTGGATAAAAAATAGATAAAAGTTTATTTGAGAAATTTGAAAAAGTACAACATTTTAGCATTTTAGTAAAAAAAGTACAAGTTAAAGGTATATATTTCAAAATCATCACTCAAATCCGTTTCAATTATACTCAATACAATTACAATTAAATTTTGAATGATTTAACAAACAGTGAATGGTGAAAGGTTAGAAAGATGAAATTGTGAAAAATAATGTGTATGAGTGTGTATAAGAATAAATGGCGAGTAAATAATAAAATCAAAAGGTTATTGTGTGAAGTTGTGTTTATTGTAATTTGGTGTGCTCACCAATTTTATTTGTTTGTTCAAACAAATAAAAAAGTGATATTAGAATTGCTGTAGCATTTCCAAAGCGAAAGTATGTAGCAAATCATATTATAGTAGAATATTACAACTGATACTGAAAGTCAAAATTTTAAGTCTGGCCATTAGTTACATTTCAAAAATAGGAAATCTTGAACATACAAATTTGAGTGCTTAAACACAGCTATTCTATATCAGAGCCGATTCACTACAAAAGCTTTATTACTAGAGTGCTTAAACATTTCAATACAAAGAGAAAAAGAAATAGATTGAAAGCAAATACACTGCTTAGAATTATTATTCAAATTGTTAACACCTTAATATTAGCCACTACAGACTTCACGATCCCACAATTCTCCCAGATTTTATGATTGAGAAGGATTGGGCAATGGAAACGATTGACGTGTAAGGGCTTGAGCAACTTGTCGCATGGTTTGCCGAAGTTGGGGACTGCCATTCAAGCATGCAAATCCCAGCTTTGTAGTAGAGACAACATCCTTTGCAACTTGTCTTACTGGTGGTGAGAGGCATTGGTCTATCACATCTTTAAGTAAAATCAGTTGGTTGTCATTTGGTATCGATGTCGATGTTGATGCTGGTGCCGATGACGACGATGGGAAACATGAAATCAAATCACCAGGATACCTCCCCATAAGTATTTTCCTTGTTAGCACCCCAATACTGTAAACATCATATCTCTCATCTACTTTCATTGTATAAGCCAACTCTATTTAAAGAAATATATTTGATCAATGTACTCTAGTAAGCAATAAATATATCTAATCAACACATTATTATGTTAGAATATTGAGAAGATTAATGTGGAAAAGAAATTGGGAATATTTAAAAAATTACATGAAAATTGAAATTTAGAGGTTTAAATAAGATTTTACATTTAGTTCATTAGTTTGATATATTGAATTTTGTAAAATTAAGTGTTAAAGTTCAAAGATTAATTACACATTTGATACTTAATTAGAGTAAAATTCTTTAATACTTAAATTTGAAAAGTTACAATCTTAATACTACTTGTACTTTGTTTTAACACATCAATTTGCACACAAACCTAACACTTTTAATTGAATGATGACATGTTTAAAGCATAAAAAAAAAGAGAAAGATATTAATAAATACCTGGAGCTATATACCCGAAATTGCTAGCAAGTAAGGTCTAATTGGAAGAGTCGGGCTTTAAAAGCCTGGTTGTGCCAAAATCTGAAACATGAGCCTCATAGTCTAAATCTAGAAGAACATTATTGTTGGAAATATCTCGATGAATTATAGGTGGTGAATGGTCATTATGCATATAAGACAAGGCATTGGCCACTCCTTTTACAACATTTAGCCTCTTCTTCCAATCCAACTCCATTGCCTCGTCCTTGTTGCTTAAAACCATTCTCAAACTTCCCCTTTCTACAAACTCATAAACCAAAAATGAGTCCTTTGGATGTGAACAAAAGCCATACAGCGTCACAATGTTACGATGCTTTATTTCTGATAAAGTATGAATCTCGCTTTCAAAGGCTTTCAAGTTATTGGAAATCATGCTACCTTCAGATTGGTGAAGTTTCTTCACAGCAACCACCTCACCAATGGGTAGCGCAGCTTTATAAACGGCTCCATAGCCTCCTGAACCAATGCAATTGTTGGAGCTGAAATCTTCAGTGCCTTCAATAATGTTCTCGTAGAGTATTCTTCCATTATATCCCCACAATGTGAAAAAATCTCCAAGTTGTGCCTCGATTGACTCGGATTTTCTGGTTCGGTTCTTTTGGCAAAGAATAAGGAAACTTCCAGCCATGATAAAGAGCAAAAGAAGAAGACCAAAGAGTGGAAGCACAATGAAAATGATGACTATGGTGCTTTTTCTATGACCGTTGCTAGTAGCAGCGACAGCACAAAGCATTAGTCCAGTGGCATTACCACATAGTCCCTTATTGTTTCTTAAGGCATCGAATGAAGCGTCATGAAATGCCTTAATGTTAGGAGTAGGGCCTTCTAATTGATTGTAAGATATATTCACAACAGTCAAGCTTTTCAAATCATTAAAAGATTTTGGGATGGAACCATTGAGCATATTGTGAGAAAGGTCCAACATTTCCAAGGAATGTAATTTTGCAAGCTGTTGTGGTATCTCCCCAATAAGTAAATTCTGGCTTAAATCTAGATTTTGAAGGCCATTTATGTAGCTTACTGAAAGTGGAATGCTTTCTCCAAGTTTATTCTTGCTCAAATTCAGGTCCAATAACTTTGAGCACTCTCCAAGTTGATTAGGAATCTGTCCACTCAAATTGTTTGATGCCAAGTTAAGATATTGTAGATTTAAAAGAACTCCAATCTCTGGTGGAATTTTGCCAGAAAGTTGGTTACCACTTAGCAAAAGTTTGTACATCAATGTCAGTGCTCCCAATTCCTTGGGAATCTCACCAATGAGATGATTTGAAGAGACGTCGAGTTCGTGGATTTGAGTTGCTTGCTTCAGCTCAGGTGGTATCTTTCCAGAAATGTTATTATTGGAGATCCGTAGGCTTGTTAGACTATGGCATTGCCCACAGTTTGGCGAAAGTTCACCATAAAATTTGTTGTTGCTTAATGCAATATAATTCAAATTAGGATATATACCAAAAGCTTCTGATATATTTCCTGTCAACTGGTTTCCTTCAAGCCTAACTCTGTACAAGCTTTTGCAGTTTCCTAAACTTGATGGGATCGGACCTGTCAAATTGTTGTTGTTAGCCCCAAGATATACGAGTTGTCCACCGAGGCATACATTCTCAGGTAATGGACCACTAAGATGGTTGTCTGATAATTGTAATGATTCCAAATGAGTAACATTGCTAAGTGTTGGAGGAAGGAAGCCAGACAAACTGTTCTGAGATAAAAAAAGTTCTGTAAGATATACAAGCATACCTACCTCTTGAGGTATTAAACCGGAAAGCTTATTCTCAATAAGATGAAGACTAGACAATTTGGTTAAGTTTCCTATGGACGCGGGGATTGAACCAGAGAAATTGTTATCATATAAAATAAGTTCTGTAAGAGATACAAGCATCCCTATCTCTTGAGGTATTGACCCGGAAAGCTTATTTTCAAAAAGGTAAAAAGTAGACAAGTTGGTTAAGTTTCTTATGGAAGCCGGGATGACACCAGTGAGATTATTACGTAACAACTGCATTGTGATAAGAGATCCAAGCTGTCCTATTTCATCGGGGATAGAACCAGAGAGGTTATTACCATACAGATAAAGCCATACCAAGTTACTTAGGTTTCCCAGAGATGCTGGGATAGGACCGGTTAGATAGTTCATTGAAAGATCAAGCATAACAAGTGACCTCATCATTCCAACTTCTTCAGGTTTGGAACCATTGAGCCTGTTGTCAACGAGGATAAGTCGGGACAAATTGTGCAAGCTTCCAATAGAAATAGGTATTGGACCACTGAGATCGTTTTCATGGAGATAGAGTATAGAAAGTGAACTTAATAATCTTCCTATGTTAGATGGAATATTTCCGGCGAAATCATTCTTGGACAAGTCAAGTTCGGTGAGCTTGGAAAGATTTCCAATGTGTGAGGGAATGGACCCATACAGTGAGTTGTTAGGAAGGTGAAGACCGATGAGGTTGGGGAAGGACAAGAAGTTGAGACTATGAAGTGTACCTTTGAACCCATAATCTGGAAGGCTTAGATTGGTGATGCTTCCAGCCTTGTTGCAAGTGATTCCGACCCAATTGCAATGCTTGTCTCCAACCCACAAAGAAGAGAGCAAAGTTTGGTGTTGTTGTCAAGGCTAGCTTTCCATTTTAGAAGAGTTTCTGTTTCATTTGCAGCAATGGGGGATGAAGAAGCAAGAACAGAGGGAGACTGATGCAGGACGACTATAAGGAAGAATAGGGCTTTGAATGGCATTGTGAAAGATGCCAAGATTTGGATGGTTCAAAAAGTATTGTTTGTTAGTTGTTGTAAATTACATTGGCATGGTCAGGTATTTATGCAAAAAATTAGAGTATTTCAGTCACTATGAAACATCCACATCATGTGGAAAGATGCAACTTCAAGACCGGCGGGATTTTACATTTATATTATTATCTCTTTCTAAATGTAATACCAAGAATACTAGTGTTTAAACTTTTAATTATTTTTATTTGTTGAATACTATAATATTTATTTTATTTGAACATGTCAAATATGTTTTTATTTGTTTAAAGAAATTAACATAAGTATTAAGTTACAAATGAAAAAAGAAAAACCAAGATTTTCTCTCACGCTTAAATATAAGTAATAAAAAAATTATTTTCGTAATTTCTTATCTTTTTGAGGTTTAACAAATAATCAATAATATTATGTATATTAATTTAACTCAATCACATAAAATATTTACGAAAAGTTAATCACAAATTTTTTGGTTCACATTAATTAACTAGTAGTTAATCAATATATTCATTAAAGCTACAATCTAATTAAGATTCATTATCCTATCATTATAGTTATTAATTAATAATATAGAAATATAGATAAAAGAAATAATTAACAAATTTAAAAAAAAGACTTAAAGTAATATTAATTAAATAAATACATTGGTTCCAAAAGGACATCTTTTTAATTACAATTTGAGACTCTAAATTACAGATCTCTAGTTCAAATTATGAAATAAGATACGAGATGAAAGAGTGTTACCATTTACTTGTGATAGAATAACCTAGCATGACTTGTGCCATTTATTTATGATTTATTTTATATATGAGAAAAATGTAATTTACTTATATAATGCGTTTGAGAGGTGTGGAACTTCTGTGGAAGATAAAAATATTATAACTTTACTTCAATATTCTTTAAATCATTAAATCATTTTTTTCTTTTTTAACTTATTAATATTAGTTAATCAAATCAAACTAAGGGTGTGAAACATTTGTGCAGTAAAAATATAGAATTTGTTTTTTTTTTTAATCTAACAATAGAATTCTTAGGATATAAACTTTAGTTTTTAGGTAAAGTGTTGGTTTAATAAAAGCATTTAACTTTTTTTTTGTTTTGTTTCTATAATTTTTTGTTATGTATTTATATTAAAATGTTTCCTCCATTTTGCGTGAGGTTGCTTTTCTCTAAAAGAAATTATTTATAAGAAACTTAAATTATATTATATGATAAATAAATAAATAATATTACTTATGAAAAAAATAGTAGTAATTATAAAAGAAAGATAATTATTTCAAAATATTAATTTTTAAAATAAAAACAACTACAGAA
Organism: Durio zibethinus; assembly: GCF_002303985.1. The sequence goes on along the minus strand of NW_019167926.1, from coordinate 282,736 downwards.
AATTAAATTAATTTTAAAATGTTAAAATCGATAATTTTAAAATTTAATTCACAATTAAATATTATAATCAATTATAATTTTTATTTATGCAAATTTTTTGACACAAATAGTATGCAAAGCTATTTAATTATATAAAAATAATTAATTTTTTGTGGAAAAATCATTTTGATTATAAAAAGAAAAGCTTTTTAAAATATTGCATTTGACAAATATGTCATTTCGACCTATTAAAAAAAGTAAGTAAATAATAATAATCATGAAATTAAAAAATCACGTCATACTTTTAACTTTCCCCACAAGCTAAAAAGAAAAAAAGGAAAAGGAAAAACTCACTCATCACTATTCTTTTTCTATCAACAAAAAAAAAAAAAAAAAAACCCAAAAACGAAATTTCACTTAATGGCAAAAAGAGATTTTGTGGATTTGATCCAACTCTGAATTCAATTACACATTTGCAATTTGCCAAAATTTTGAAATTCCTTCTTCTTTTTAGCGAAATAAATGAATTTACTTTTTGACTTTTGAAAAGCATGCTTGAAATACATTACACTCTTCAAATACTTCATCCAACCATAGCTTAGAGGAAGAAATTTAGTAAGGGCTTGATCCCAGTTTCAGCAACAAATAGAGGGTGATATTGCTTTAATAAAATCATGCAGAGAAATATTAGTGTTTTCACATGTTAGGTTCTTTTAATTCTTTTACCCATAACTTTATGCTTAACACTCATTGGTTTAGAAATAAAAAAGTAGCCAACATTTCAAAAAAAAAAAAAAAAAAAGAAAAAGTAGATAGAATGAGGTAGATCTTCCTGCATTTTCAAGAGGAAAGGTGATAAAAACAAATCAATTGCTTTAAAAAATGCAAACTTATCAACTTTTAGAAAATTTGCATCATAATTATATTTTTTTTATAAAAGCATTTGATTCAAAAGAAAAAAGATTATTGATCATATTTTTACTTTTGATTATTTGATTATTACATTTGGTTATACAATATTTTCAAGTATCAAGAATGTAAGATTATTAGTAATATCAAAATAGGACTTCAATATCAAAAAAATTACATACTAAATCAATACCCATAATATTTTAACCACAAGCTTTTTTTTGACAGCTAACTATGTTCATAGTTAAATTTCTTTGTTTTTCCTTTTTTAGGAAAATAGATTCAAATTTTATTTTAGAGAAGAAATAATACATCAATCAACTTAATAAAATATTTCGATAATTTTTATTTTTCTTGCTTTGCATACCCTTTTAAATGCACTTTGATAACTATAGACACCCCAATCTGTCTGGGGTTCTACTTGTTTCTGTTAATTTGAAAAATAATAATATATAATAAAAATAGAAAAAAAAATAAAAAATCAGGAAAACTATAAAAAGGTTGGATCTGTTTAGGATTGTTTCTCTGGGATTGTTGAATTTGGGTTGAAATCAAAATTGAAGTTTGAACTGGAAAGGGAATCAAAACTCTATTGATATAAGGTTCTCTTGAATTGAACCCTATAAATACAAACACTAATCGAGCCTAAGAGGGTACACAAAAACACAGAGATTAGAGGTAAAAAAAAAAAGAAATACGGATAGATCAACAAAAAGCATTTGCAAAAGCATCCAGAGAGTGTGAAAATTTTTAAGGGAATTTTTGGGGAAAAACCAGTTTTTTCTTTACAAAATTTTGTAGAAAATTTTTAGAATCTGATTGAATTTTTTGGCGACTTTGAATTTTCTGGTGAGATTCCTAGATTTTGATGTATTCCTTAGTTTTCACAATAGATTTCTAGAAATTGGCGAAGTTCTGGCCAACTTCTAGTGTACAAACTTAGATTCAGGCCACATTTTCCAAAATCTGATGAATATTCAATCAGAGTTCATCTAGTCTAAAGAGAAAATGGAGAGAAAAGGGGAGAAGAGAGAGAGGGAGTAGAGGAATTCTAAGAAAAAAAAAGACTTTTTGCCTTTTATACCCTCTGTAAGATGACATTGTTTTGGAGCTTAAGAATCTCCCAGGATCCTCACATTTTCACTTAGACCAACCCGACCCAAGCACAACCCATTTCACCGACCCATGTTCCAACCAGTCCCTTCAATCGAGCTAAGCCGCGCCCCGCCACTCTAGCAGAGCCATTTCTTTTTTTTGGTATTTATTTATTATTTATGTGTTTGTTTATTTTTAAAGGTATTTTTGCATGATTAAGTTTAGAAAAAATAATAAAAAAATATAAAATTTTGGAATTAAATATTAATTATGCAATGATAGAATTTTTAAAAATTTTAAATAGTAAATTTCTATAAAATTCGTAGGTGAGAAATTTTTTCTAAATTTGTCTCAAATTGTGGAATAATTTGGAGAAAGTTTCAATAACAATAATTAATATTTATTTTCAAATAGAAAAAGGAAATAATAATAGTAAAATGAAAAAATTTTGGTTGAAAATATTTCATAATTATCCAATGATGTGATTCTTAAAAATTTCAAATGGTAAATTCTTAAAAAATCTCTAGGTGAGAGATTTCTTTAAATTTATCCCAAATGATGAAAAAATTTAAATGAAATTTCAATAAAAAATAATTTTCATGTTATTTTCTTTCCAAAGAATAAAAAATGAAAAATTTCTAAATAAGCCCAAATGGTGAAAAATTTAGAAATTAAAAAAAAAAAAAGAAGATATCTCTAATTTGGCCCAAATGGTAGAATAATTAGATATATTTTCAATAAAAAAATAAAACAAAAAAATAATAATTAAACCCTTTTTTCGACGATGGAGCCTCTTTAAGAAAACAAATAGGGATTCTTGAATACTTTTAAATTAAGAAAATATTTTTAAGAATTTTACCAAATTGATGGAGAATCTTAAGAATTATTTCCAATATTTCAACATAAAAATTTAAGACCATTAGGATCAAAACCTTAGGATAAATTTAAAATAAAATGGTACCATCCTTCGGATAGGTATGTGGGGGTGCTACAACCTTCCCTATATATAACCGAACTCTTGAACCTTGTTTTAATTAGTAGACCAGAACCTATTCTTTTAAAGATCCTTAGTTAAGCTTAGGTGCTCCTTAAAAGGATAAATTTCTTTGGTGGCCAATTATACCTAGACAAAAAAGATTGGTGATGACTCCATTTGTTAAGTCTAGCTATAGATTTTTAGATTTGTATGTTATGATAGTTTAGTGACTCCACTGGGGATGCTAGAGAGTTAAGCCATAATTTTTAAATTTATCCTATCCTTCGATTTAATGGTTTTAAATTGTAATGATTTGTGTTATCTATTTACTAACGTTTTTGTCTTTTTTTTGTCTTTTATTTATTGGGGTTTAAACTTTTATATTCCTTCACACAAACTATCACATGCATTTTCATTACATGAGCACTACTCCCAGGCTTTGTCTTTCTAAGGAGAGAGTAAAGTGCTACACTATTGTGAGATGATAATCTCCATAATGGCTAGCGAAATACTCCTACTTAAATTGAATCCTCTCTTTTGGTAGCCTATGATGGGTAAGGATTGGATTGTCTTACTAGTCTGTGATGATAATGATGTAAGGAACAATTTGGAAATCTTTAGTGTTCAAAATCTCCTAACCCTATATATAATCTCCACCTAAAAGGCCAGCCTTAAGATAGAGCCCTTCCTACTCAATGATAGATATACCCTAAAATTAAGACACAAAAAGGAACAATTTGTGTGATATATTGATTATCTAAGCATTTTGTGTGTTTGACTTTGTGCATTGGCATTATTTCCATATCATTCTATGCATGATCATGTTTAATATTGGCATTTGCATCATTCTCATATAGGAAATATTTACCACATATCAGTTATTGATAAACCAGATCTCACACCTATATCCATGGAAAGCCAAATGCAATCAAAGTCTACATTAGTCCGTTATGAATCTGCTTATCAATTGAAAATCAAGTTAGAAGAAGGGTAAAAAAATAGAGAAATTACTTATTTTAGGATTTTATCTCATCATTGCTTAAGAGAGTTCATCTCGATCTCCAGCAAAATGACCTAGCTGACTTAAGTAATATTTGGAGATGCATGAGTAAAACAAAGCAGGAGATGTTTGAGAATAAATATGGAGACATAGCTTCATTGCTTCAAGTAGATGTGGACAATAATATGATTACAGCCATCCTTCAGTTTTGGGATCCTTCTTATAAGTGTTTCATCTTCAATGAAGTAGACATAATGCCCACAATTGAAGAATACATAGTTTTACTCTGCTTTGATTTGCCAAACCCAGACAAGATCTATTGGTCAAATAAGGTGGGTTATCATAAAAAGTTGGTGCAAATGCTTGGACTTAGCTTGCTTTAAGTTGATGTTGGTGTCAAGGCAAAAGGTGAAAGTAAGGCTATCCCATAGAGTTTCCTACGAGACTTCATCCAGGGGCATTTGGATGATGATCAGGGGTTAGTGGCAATGGCTATAGCTTTATATGGATTGGTAATTTTTCCAAAAGTCATTGGATATGTTGATGTCACAATGATAGACTTTGTTGATCAGTTAGAATACAAAGTTATTGCAACTCCAACCATTTTAGTAGAAACCATTCATTCTCTAAATTTTTGTTGTAGAAATGGTAAAAGTCGATTTAATGGGTGTTTACAATTGCTTTATGTATGAATGAAGAGTCATATTGAGTATGAAGAAAGCTAGTTTCACAAACCATAACTGTATTCCAACATTCCAATTAAGGAGTTTTGTTGTAGCACATGGCTTAAAGCAAAGATGAAAGAAGAATGGATTTCTTATTTTTGTGTTTGATAGTCAAGGGATAATTTAGAGAGCACCTTGGATGCATCATGACACAGTGTTATATAGTTGTGGGAATCAACCTTGGGTGTTCTTATTGGGTCTATGAGGTACTATTACTTATGCCCCAACTTTGGTGAGAAGACAATCTAGATGTGAGTAGTTTATTCCAAAAACCTACGGACTTAATTGGTGGAAATTTTCTTTCACTGAGAAAGGGGCATATGGATTGATTGAAAAGATAAAAAAGGCCTAGAAGCAAACCATCAGGGTTCCAAGGGAGGCTTACTTATGATGTCACCCCAGAATATATTGTATGGCATGTAAGGAGGGGTAAAGACATTGTGCTTTCTCGAGAATAGTTGGTTGGCTATTCCCCAAAGTTGATTCCTCAAGATCCTTTAATCAAAGTGGAAATGGCTAAAAAGAAACTCCAAATCAAGAAAGATGAGCTGGAATAAGAAAATAAGTGATTAAAGTTAGAAATGGAAAAAAGTTTAAGGCTCCAAGAACAAAAAATGCAGAACCTCACAAAGCAAAAAGATAAGTAGAAAACCTTATTCAATGATCTAGATATGACACATTCATCAATCACAACTGAACTTGTCTAACTCTTAAAAGAAAATGAACTATTAAAAGCATGGGTGGAAGAAGGACAAAAGGCCACTGCTAGGGCACACAAACATAGCCAGATACTACAAATGATAGTGGATTAGTGCACAGCACAAGTAGAAGCCTTGTTTAATGAATGCAGGAGACAAGCAAAATAGAGCAAGCTATGGTAAGATATGTGCACAGAATAACAAAAACATCTAAGGCATTTGTTTGATCAGCTATGCATTGCTGCAGACAAAGTGTCAAAAATAGAAGAATAAATAAAAGATTTGAAAGTTGTGGTGCATTCAGTAAGCTCATAGGTGGCGATTGCTTGACTTCCTAGATGAGGCACAAAATCATTACTAGTAAGCTAGGAAATTTATAAAAAGCATTAGAATAAATGATGATGCTTAGGACTTTAGAATATTGCTTTGGCTTTATTAGGATGCAATTTTGAAATTTTATTAAATAAAGTTTCAAATTGAGATTTTTTATCAATAATGGTGATGTGGCAAATATTAGTACATTCCATTTATGCATTAACATATCAAACTTAGGGCATATAATTTCTAATAATCATATAATTGTGGTACTCAAGGTTTAAGGATAGCTCTACCAAGCAAGAATCCCACTCATGAATATAATACAAGGGCTTGAGCTAGACAAATGGAACAAAAAAATTCCAATAATCTCGAAAGGATAAAGAAAGCCCAATAGAAGCTTAAGGGGGAGTTGAATAGAATTCTAAAGGCTTTGAATAAGTTGAACAAGGGGAAGAATGTCAAAGAAAATACTAACCAATAGGACCATCTGTTATAAGAGGTAACTGTCCCTATATATCCTATTGATTTTGGGCCACATCAAGCCCAGTCCACTCAAGATGCACCACCACAGTAGTTTGCATAATTGGTAGGGTGCACGTAGCCTAGAATGCCATCAGCTTCAAATCTAAGACATAACTAGAGCTATATAAATTCATCTTTACTGAGAAGGTAGTAAAACCAACCTAGGTCCCTGATTTGGATGATCTGAAGGAGAATGAAAATTTAAAAGCAAAAGTGGTAGAGTCATTAGATGACTTGATGGCTTACCAAAAGATTAGTATGTTAGAAAAAAAGCTACAAGCGGTGGAGGGAATCAATTTTTATGGTCCTATAGATGCTACTGGGTTTTGTCTAATCCCAGATGTTGTTATTCTTTCAAAGTTCAAAGTATCAGAGTTTGAGAAATATGATGGTACAAAGTGTCCAAAGACCTATATTACCATTTACTATCGAAAAATTATAGCCCATGCCCATAATGAAAAGTTGCTAATGCACACATTTCAAGATAGCCTTACTGACTCTGTTACTAAGTGGTATGTCCAACTAGATAGAACCTGCATTCATTCTTAAAGTGATATGGCCCGTGACTTCATTAGTAAATATCGACATATCATAGATTTAGCCCCTTATCATTTATCATTGCAGAATATAGAGAAAAACATAAATGAATCATTCAAAGAACACGTCCAGAGGTAGAGGGATATAGCTTTTTAAGTGCAACCTCTTTTAATTGAAAAAAACCATAGTGTTGTTTGTCAGCATTTTGAAATCTCCCTATTATGAAAAACTGATAGGGAATGCAATAAAAAATTTCATCGATATGTGATTTTGGGCAAAATCATTGAGAATGCCATTAAGAATGACAAGTTAGAAAGAAAGGAAGCATCTACCAAAAGAGCCCTAAAAAAGATGAAAGCTCAAGCCGTGAGCTTTGATAAACAAGAATTTAGGGGTTATCAACCCTACATACCATAGGGTTACTCTCCATATTACCCTATTATGAATAGGCTTCTCCTTACCAGTACCAACCAATTTCATAGCCATCCTACCCCTGACATATCAATCCCTTTTTAGACCTCAAACTACCACATACAATCCTAACATTCAACCTCCCTCAAGAACTCAAACCACTCTTGTTAGCCCGATGGATGGTTCACAAGAGCAACGACCTACTCATGAAAAACTCGTATTTGACCTAATCCTTATAACTTATACGGAGTTATATCGAAGCTCTATAACAACCAATTAATTAACCCTGTCATTTGAGCCATTCAAGCCACATTTCCTCAAGTGGTATGATCTTGAAACCTATTATGATTATCACTATAGGATTGCTAATCATTCCACTGAGAATTGCACTATCTTGAAAACACAATGTGCAACGATTAATCAAGGATGGAATGATCAATTTTGATACATAAGGGGTAACTGCACTAAATATTAGTGGCAATCCTTTGCCTAACCATAATGTGAATGCTCTAAGTGAGGAACGAGAGTGTCATTTGAAAAAAAAAGTGGCAAAAATCAAGACACCTCTCAGTCAGCTATTTGATGCTTTATGAAAAGCTAACATGATACAGCTAATGAGTCCACATAGTTATCTCATAGAGCACATGTATAAGATAAAAGTTGCATATATCATAGTAGGGCAATTGGCCATTTTATTAAAACCTGTGAGCAATTTTTCCAAAAGGTATAGAAGCTCATGAATTCATACCATATTGAATCTATGAACATGGAAAGGTTTCAAAAAATGCTGAAATATCTATAACTGATAAGCCATCGAAATTGCTTTTAAAATCAATAACAATTCAATGTAGAAATAAGCTAAAGTTGATCAGAGATAAGCTTATTCCCAAGCCAATAACTTTTAAAATCTTGACTCCATTCCTATATAAGGATGCTAAAGGTGTGTCCTAGAAATATGACTGTGATACAGTAGTTCAGGGGGAAGAAAAGAATGCCTTTAAGTCTAATGCTGGAAATACAACTAGTGTAGGGGGCATCACTCGAAGTAGGAAATGCTACACTTCAGAAATGTTCAAAAGGGCTAGAAGAGAGAAAGCCAAGGTAGAAGAAGAATAGAATGAGCCAAAAATGGTACATGAAAAAGAATGTCAGAAGCCGATGTAAAAAAAAAAGGCTTGTGAATTTTTAAAGTTGGTGAAACATAGTGAATACTTTATGGTTGAACAGTTGAACAAGATACTAGCATGAATCTCATTGTTATCATTGCTATTAAATTCAAAACCATATTGAAATGCCTTGCTGAAGGTGCTGAACTAGGTATATATGGCACATAATTATTTGTTGAGTATGTGAACCACTTAGTTGAAAACCTAGTCATGCCAAATTACATAGCATTCAGGGTGATGAAACTCTGCCAGAGGAAAGAGGAAGCACCAAGGCTCTACATATCACTATCAAATGCAAGAGCCACATCATAGCCAAGGTCCTCATCAACAATGGTTCCACTATTAATGTCATACATATGTCAACTTTGACAAGGTTACCTATTGATTACTCACATATGAAGGATAGCCAAATAGTCATCCAAGCTTTTGATGGGACTAGGTAAGAAGTTTTAAGACATATAGAGATGCTCTTACAAATTGGGTCGTGCACTTTTAATATAAAATTTCAAGTGATGGATATCTCTCCATTTTATAGTTGTCTATTAAGAAGGCCATAAATTCACATAATGGGTGCTATCCCCTCTACTTTACACCAAAAGATCAAGTTTAATGTAAAAGGTTGATTGGTGGTGGTATTTAGGGAGGAAGACATGCTAGTAACCCAACCATTAAATGCCTCATAGTGGAAACTGCTAAAGAAATGGTGGAATGCTCTTCTCAATCATTTGAACTAGTCAATTCTGTAGGTGAGAGACCTAAAAGCCAATAATTTTCAAGGATAGTGGTGAGTCAAATCATCAACAAAAAATGGTATCTTGGAATTAGGCTAAGCAAAAATTTACAAGGGATAAGGGAGCCCCTGGCAATAATTGATAACAATAAAAAGCTAGGTTTAGGCTATGAGGTAGAAGGATAGGAGATTGAAAGAAGACAAGCAAATGGAAGAGAAAATAAGACAACAAGAATAATGATCATCCCACATTTGTATAAGACCTTCAAGCCTGAAGGGTTTCTATATCTAAATGCAAAATTAAGTATGAAAGAGGCATTCTTTGAGTTATCCATTCATGTGGTTAGAGATGAAGGGGGTATGAACAAGAAATATAGGTTTGCCCTTGTCCACTAGGTTATGAGCTGAACAATTGGAGCATCATTAAAATGCCTGCTATCTTTGAAATTGATTCAATATAATTCTACATCCTGGTAGCTTATGCCTAGGGCATTGAGATGATCTTTTATGTATAGGCCATTTATTTATTATTATTTTAATAAAGATTAGGAAAGATGCATTTTCATTCATTTCTTCTATTGTTCTTATTTTTCTATTTTCCCAACACATCTTGCCAACACATTCAATTTTATTTAATTTTAGGTTCTTAAATGATCATAAAGATGATCATGTTAACGATCAAGGGGTTAATTTTGAAAATTCAATTAACACTAATAAACTTGATAGTAAAGATGATTATGAGGAATATGAATTACCTCCGGACCTAATGAGATTAATTGAGCAAAAAAACAAGCCAATTGAGCCTTATCAAGAGATGATTGAGTTGGTGAACTTTGAAGATTAAGAGTATAAGAAAGAGTTAAAATTGACACATCACTTTCATCAACAGATAGGCAAAAGTTAGAAAATTTGATTTAAGAATATGTAGGTGTATTTTCTTGGTCTTATCAGGATATACCAGAGCTTAGTACAGAAATAGTAGAGCATAGACTACCCTTGAAGCCAGAATGTAAACCAATCCAGCAGAAATTGAGGTGAATGAAACTTGAAATGTTACTAAAGATTCAAGAAAGGGTGAAGAAGTAGTTTGATACAAGTTTTCTGTAGGTGGCTAATTATCCAAAATGGATAGCCAATATAGTACCCAGTTTTTAAAAGATTTAGAAAAGTGCAAATGCGTGTAGATTATCATGATTTGAATAGGGCTAGCCGATAGGATGTCTTTTTTTTGCCTCATATTGACACACTAGTAAACAATATGGCTAGGATTCGATGTTTTCTTTCATGGATTGGTTCTTAGGGTATAACTAGATAAAGATGGCTACAAATGACATGAAAAATACCACTTTCATGACCATGTAAGGGACCTTTTGCTATAAAGTCATGTCTTTTGGTTTAAAGAATGCTAGGGCAACATATCAAAAAGCTATGCTGACACCTTTTCATGACATGATGCATAAAAAAATTAAAGGATATATGGATGATATGATAGCAAAATCTCAAAAAGATGAAGATCATGTCACCAAACTTAGAAAGCTATTTGAGAGGTTGAAAAAATTCCAACTTAAGTTGAATCCAGCTAAGTGTACCTTCGAGGCAAGGTTAGAAAAGTTGCTAAGCTTTGTGGTTAGTGAAATAGGGATTGAAGTTGATCCTGACAAAATATGAGCTTTCCAAAATTTGTTACCTCTAAGCACATCAAAAGAAGTTCAAGGTTTTTTGGGTAGACTAAACTACATTTCTTGATTTATTTCTCAGTTTACCTACAAGTGTGATCTCATTTTTAAGCTTTTCCACAAGAATAACCTTAGAGAATGGAATAAGAAATGTCAAACGACTTTTTATAAAATTAAGCAGTACTTGTCAAATCCTTCAGTATTGGTACTATTTATTTTATGGACACCTTTTATCTTATACTTGATGATGTATGGGAATTCAATAAGATGTATGCTAGGGCAACAAGATGAGTCTAGCTGAAAAGAGAGAGCTATTTACTATTTGAATAAAAAGCTCATGGAATATGAGTCCAAGTATTCTTCTTTAGAGAAAATGTGTTACGCATTAGCTTTGGTTGTCAAAAAACTCAGACAGTACATGCTCTATCATACCACCTGGCTTATAGCAAAACTAGATCCAATCAAATACATCTTTGAGAAGCCTTATTTGTCTAGAAGAATTGCTCGATGGCAAGTAATATTATCGAAATATGATATTGTATATGTGAGCCAAAAAGCAATAAAAAGGAATGCTATGGCTGAGTTTCTCACAAATCATGCTGTAGAAGACTATGAGTTAATAGGATTGGAATTTCCTGATGAAGATTTAATGGTTATTTCCCACTTAGAGAAGGAAGGGCATGAAGAAAAGTGCTGGAAAATGTATTTTGATGGATCTATCGATGCTTTGGGACATGAAATTAGGGTAATTTTAATTTTTTCAGAAGAATAATATTACCCTATAACAGTGAGGTTAAATTTTAATTGCACAAATAACATTGCTGAATATAAGGCATGTGTCATGGGTTTATAAGCTGCTATAGATAGAAAAGTTAAAGCATTGAAAG